>CABHPR010157480.1:4392-48405 GCA_902168415.1 Peromyscus melanophrys | reverse complement strand
GGCGGCGGCGGCGGCGGCGGCGGCGGCGGCGGCGGCGGCGGCGGCGCACGCCTTTAATCCCAGCACTCTGGAGGCAGAGCCAGGCGTATCTCTGTGAGTTCGAGGCCAGCCTGGGCTACCAAGTGAGGTCCAGGAAAGGTGCAAAGCTACACAGAGAAACCCTGTCTCGAAAAAAAAAGAAAAAAAAAAACTTTGTCTCTGTAAAACAAATCAAGATCAAGAAAAAGTAACAACAAAGTTCTGAGTCAAGTTCAACTAGTTCACAAACTGAAGAGGTGACTTTTCAGGATATACTATCTACCAAGAAGGAAATGAAATCATCACTATCCAAATATGGCGGACCAAGCAAGAACTTAAAGTCTGTATCTCAATGAGTTAGATGAAAGGCTTCAGTCTCTAAGTAGTGACAAGACCTTTTAATTGGGGCTGTTGTATTTGTTAGGCCAAACATGAAGAAGATCTTGTCAAAAGAGTAGCTGTGAATTCCTCTGGCCTGAGGCAATAGCCGATCTTCAACTATCCGGTTAATTAGCTATCCCCACTCTCTGGGAAAATTGCAGAAGGCTCATTAATATCCAATGTAGGATGACAAGGCCAAGCATTTGATGATTCCAACCCTCGGAAGTGTGTTTATAAGAGTGAGGAAGGAAGTGGGCCACTGAGAGTCAATCAGCTGTACACAACGCTCATAAATGTGTAAGAGGTGTGGGTCATGTAGGCAAACATTGTTTTCTAACTAGGACAGAGGATTGGAAACTAGATAGCATCAAATGTAAGACACACTGACCGATAGCACCAAGAAGAAGTAAATTATAATGAAAAGTACTGGGGGAAAAAATGGCAGTCTTTTTTTTTTTTTTCATTGTGGTCCAAAACACATGTCTTAAATTTTATCTCTTAAAAACATTGAAGTTCACAGTAAGGTATTGTTGATTACATGTCACCAGAACTCTAGAACTTTCTCAAATGGCATCACAGAAACTCTAGACCAACTAAAAAGCTCATTCCCCCTTTCCAAATAATCACCAGCTTACTTTCAGTATTTGCTTCTGAATTTGGTTCCTTCAGACTTCACATGTGAATGAAATTGTGGATTATTTCTTATCTGTAACGACATTATGTCACTCAGCATAATGTCTTAAAGGTTCCCTCATTTTGTAGCCTATACCAGGTTTCCATTTTCAAGGCTGTATAGTATTTCATTAGACATGCCTTCACATTTGGTCTGTCCATGCATCTGTTGGTGAAGCTCAGTGCTTCTGCAGTCTAGCTATTGTGACTAATGCTTTAGTGAACACAGGTGGGGAAATACCTCTTCAACATCCTGTTCTCGGGTCTTTTGATATATACCTAGGACACAGTGCTATATTATGGGGAAACTCAATTTTAAATCTTTTGAGGCACCTCCATATTGTTTTCTGTAGTTGGTGCACCATTTTATAATCCCAACAACAACACACGAAGGTTCCTATTTCCCCATTTCCCACTAACATTTGATATTTTAAGTCTCTGATAGTGGCTAATCTGAGATATGAGCTGATCAATCATTGTGGTTTAGATTTACATTTCCTTTATTTTAATCCCTTTCAGGGTCTTCTTGTGTACATGGTATATACTCACTCATAAGTGAATATTAGCTATGAAGTCAAGGAGAACCATTTTACAACCCACAGACCTAGAGAAGCTAAGTAACAAGGGGGGCTCGAGAGGAGGATACATGAATCTCAGTATGAATAGGAAGGGGAAAGAGAATGGACATTGCCAGTGAAAGTGGGGAGAGGCCTGGAAGGGGGAATGGGATGGAATAGGAGGGATCAGGTGTGGAGAGGATGGAGGGAGAGAGTCCTGGGAGAGACAACTGGAATCAGGGGCATCTCTGGGATGAGCTAGAAACCTAGAGCAATGGAAACTCCCAGGAATCTATGAGGGTAACTCTAGCTAAGACTCCTAGCAATAAAGGATATGGAGCTTGAACTGGCTATCTCCTACAACCAGGCAAAACTTCCAGTGGAGGGACTGGCATACCAACCCAGCCACATAACCTTTGACCCACAATTTGTGCTGCCTACAGGATGTGCTGGGGTAAAGATGGCACAGACACTGTGGGGGTGACCAACTAATGACTGGTCCAGCTGGAGACCCATATCCTGAGAGGGAGCTCACCCCCTGAGTGCCAGGACACTGAAGCAGGATGTCCCAGAGACCTAAGATAGAACCAAACATGACTGACCAAAAAAAAAAAAAAGGCAATGTAATGCCACATAACGATATTCTGCTATACTCATAGACTGATGCCTAGCCCGACTGTCATCAGATCAGAGAGGCTTCACCCAGTAACTGATGGGAACAGAGGCAGAGACCCATAGCCAAACATTAGGCAAAACCCGGGGAATCCTGCAGAAAAGGGGGAGGAAGGATTATGGGAGCCAGAGGGGCCAAGGACACCATAAGAAAACCCATAGAACCAACTAACCTGAGCTCATTGAGGTTCACAGAGACTGAACCAACAACCAAGGAGCCTGCATGGGACTGATCTAGGCCCTCTGCATATATGTTACAGTTGTGTAACTGGTCTTTGTGTGAGACTTCTAACAGTGAGAGCAAGGTCTCTCTCTGACTCTGTTGCCTGCTTTTGGGACCCTTTCCTCCTATGGATGGCCTCATCCAGTCTAAAGAGAAGAGGAGGTGCCTAGTCTTACTGCACCTTAATGTACCATGACTGGCTGGTATCCATGGGAGGCCTGCCTGTATCTGAATAGAAACAGTGGAGGAGGAGTGGAAGAGGAGGGGAAGCAGGAGGGGGGAGAAACTGGGAAGAGGAGAGGGAGGTAAAACTTGTATTGGGATGTAAAAATTAAGAAAAAATATACAAAAATATAATAATTTTATTAATTATTTGAGAATTTTGTACATGCATACAATATATTTCTATTATATCCACCCCTAGCTCCACCCTCAACTCTTCCCAGGTCTATTGTTCACTCACTCCCAACTTTGTGTCCTCTGTTTTTTTCTTTTTGAATAGCCCACCAGGTTGAACTTGTGATATTCATATTTTTTTATAATTTATTTATCTTTATTTTATTTGTATTGATAAGTCCATGTTATAGACACTGCAAGTATGTCTATATGAGGATGTGAGATCTTGGAGTTACAGACATTCATATTTTTACTGGTGTGAGGCCATCCACTGAAGCTTGTGGAACCTACCAGGGATCACACCCTTAAAGAAAATTAACCGGCATCCAACACATACACCATCAGCTGTCAATAGTTCCTGACTATGGGTTGAAGTTTGTAAGCTCCTCTTCTATCCATGCTTGAATGTTGACTGGCTTTATCTTGTGCAGGTCTTGTGCAGGCAACCATGGCTGCGGTGAGCTCATGAGTGCAGTGGTCTTCTCATGTTCCCAATAGGAATTTCCCTTTTCGTCAGTCAACTGAGCATCTTTTCATGTTTTCATTCTCCATTTGTGTGGCTTCCTAGAAGAAATGGCTGCATCAGTCATTTGCTAGCTTTGTATAGGGCTACTTATTTATTTGTTGCTGTTGTTCAGTTATAGCAGACTGTCACAGAGGCTGGACAAAAAGCCCTTGTTCAGCCGGGCGTTGGTGGTGCATGCCTTTAATCCCAGCACTCGGGAGGCAGAGCCAGGCGGATCTCTGTGAGTTCAAGGCCAACCTGGGCTACCAAGTGAGTTCCAGGAAAGGCGCAAAGCTACACAGAGAAACTCTGTCTCGAAAAACCAAAAAAAAAAAAAAGCCCTTGTTCAATACATGGCTGTGAATATTTCCTCATATTCAATACTTTGCCTTCCTCTGTATTGTTTCCTTGCTCCACAGAGTTTCAAGTTTTATAGAGTCCCATTTGTACATTTTTGCTGTTGTTGCCTGAGTCTTTTCCAAAAAATTATAATGTTCTGAATTTTTTCTCCTGTTTCCTCCTAGGAACTTTGTAATTTCAAATCTTGTGTTTAGTCCTTCAATATATTTCATGGTACTTTTCCTGTAGTATGCACAAGTAGTATTTATTTGACTTCATATTTCTAATTTTCCCAGCACCAGGTTTAAAAGAGACTACTCTTTCTACCTTGTGTAGACTGAATATCTTTGTTGAAAATCATTTGACTTGATCTATAAGGGTTCATTTCTGGGCTTGTTCTGCCAGTGGCTTTCACGCCTGTCTTTTTGCCAATATAATACTGTTTTGATTATAGAATCTTTGTAAGTTTTGAATCAGGATGCATTGAGGTCTCAGTTTTGTTTCCTTTCTCAATATTGTTTTGGCCACTTGATGAGATTCCTGATTCTATATGAAGTTGATGACTGTTTTCTATTTCTTTAAACATGCTATTGGACCTTGTGAGGGACTCCTTTAAACCTAGGCATTAACTTGGGCTGTGTGGGCATTTTAACCATGCTAACTATTTCAATCTGAGGACTTGAGGTGTCTTCATCTGTTGCTTCTTTGATTTCTTTCAGCAATGTTTTATAGAATGCTTTTGTCTTCTGAGTTAAGTTTATTCCTTAGTATTATATTCTTTCTCATGCTGTCTTTAATGGGATCATGTTCTTGGTTTTCTTTTGAATTATTCATTATTAGTACACAGAAACACAACTGATTTTGAGTAATAGTTCTGTATATGGCAACTTTGCTAAATCTGATCATTAACAGTTACATTTAAGGGATGCCTTTTATTTTTTCTTCTTATCTAGTTGCTCTGGCTAAAACTTCCAACAGCAGCAGGATAGACATGTTGAAAGTGGGTATCTTTGCCTTGATCTGACCTTAAAGGAAATACTTCATTTCTCACCACCACTAAGTATCATGTTAGCTGTGAAATTTATAGAGGTTAAACCATGCTCATCTCACTCTGTGATGCCAAGAAAGTACATTCTTGATTCTACCCATAATAGTTTAAAAATTCTTAGTAAATCTACAAAATATAGGTTTTATTACCTTTTCGTGTATGTGTATCATGCCTTTCTAATCTTTACACCCTTACCATACCTTGTCCCTTCCCCCACCCTCCCCTCGGTTCACGTCCTCCCCTCAAGCAGCAGCCCTCCTGCTTTCATGGTGTGTGTGTGTATGTATAAAATGTAAGACAGAACATGCAATATTTTCCTTTGATTTTACCCTCTCACCTCCTCTTTTGTTTCCCTCTCTGCTTTCTTTACATCCCTTCCTTTCCCTGCATAGTCTTCTTTCTACAATTATATCTTACATACACACATATTTTTAAGTCTAGGTTCTGCATATGAGAGAAAACATTTTTGTGCTCTTGAATCCAGCTTATTTCACTTAGCACAGTGATCTCCTGTTTCATCCCCTTTTCCTGTAAATGGCATAATTAAGAGGAATATCAGTCACTACCTGGAAAGGTCCTTTTAATGCTAGATTAATAAATATAACCACTTGGGCTTCTCACCATTATAGTGGTTCACCCTGCAGCACAGCTACTAGAAACTAGAGAATGCCACAAAAGCCAGACTTATGGTATGTGGTTTTAAACCTGATTCATGTGAGATTAAGGCAGATGCAGATCAGAGAGCACCCCCATTCCTCATAGAAACACTCGCAGCTCCTGACACAGTGCAGAGCACTGGGGAAACTGTCTGAAGACTCTACCTGCTTTGATCTCTGCCCTTTGCAGCCCAGAGTGTTTTGTGTACTTGTTTTAAGGAACCGAATAGAAATTACCCATTAGTACTTCCATCTACAAAACAATCGATTTTGGAATACAGAGAAAAGGAAACCTTTGGGCTGCTGAAATGAATTCTTTTTCCTGCTCTTCAGGATTTAACATTAGTTCTGCTAATTTCTCCACATCTCTGTTGATGGTATTTGCTGTTCAGTTGCTAATGTAGTCTTGGATCTTTAAGGCTTTTAACCTTTCATCTCCAGTAATTCAAGTGGCTTGAAGAACTCTCTCCCACTTTTCCCATGTCCAAAATTAATCTTCAATCAAATTTCTTTCAGATGGCCCAAGCTTTTTACCTGTGATGTACTCAGTCAGAATCAGGAAGCTCTTCTCTCTCTTTCTCTCTCTCTTTCTCTCTCTCTCTTATTGTGTATTAATTGTACAAAATAGACATTTTCATACATGCGTTTAAACTATTTTGATGATAATTCTCTTCTAATTACCCTCACTTTTCCCCTCCCCTCTCCCACTGGTCCCCTTCTCCTTCCCAAACAGCACCATAAAAGCTGTTAAGAGCTGCTTGAAACTTTTGGAAGTGCTAGTCAGTGTATATTTTTCCCTTTTCTTTTTTCTAAACTAGTTGGTGTTTTCCCTCCCTTTTTTCTTTCCTTCCTTCTCTTTTGTCTTCATTCTGTCTCTGTCTCTCTGTCTCCCTCTCTCTCTCCCCATATACCTCTCCCTATTTCCCTCTCCCTCTCCATCTCTTTCACTCTTCCCCATTTTCCTCCTTTTGTTCATGTTAGACTGTTACAGAGAAAGTGGCCATTGGATTTGGACTGTACATGTTACAGACATAGAAAAATGGGCAGATCACAAGAAGTTAAGCCTCCAGGGTTCCCTCTTACTCCCTTTACGTTGGGTTTCTGCTTCTTCAAAGTTTTGTAGCTGACATCGACTTTTGGAAGCATGAGATGCATGATACTTCCACAGGGTTATTCACAGTTCTAAATCACCAAGCTAATCTTTGCCACAAGCTGTGATGCAAATTTTAGACATGAATTTATTTCTCTCCATGGCAAACAGTTTAACCAAGAGGCTTATCTATCCTCTCGGCCTTCAAAAAACTTCCAGTGTACCAAGCCTGAGTCCGGTTGAAATTCCTTTATAGGATGCATTCCTCAGTGATGTAAGAATGCCACCTTATTTACAATGATATAGAAGTCATGGAAGTTCTTTCTCACTCTATCTCTCCTTTAAAAAATAATAATAAAATTCTTTTCTCAAAAATTCTATCACATTTATTCCAACGCAGCATCCTCAGGTATTTCTTTGGGGTTTTAATTATAACAATCTTTTTATAAAGGGATTTTTGAGGTAGAGCCTGGCACATTCCATTCATGCATTGCCGTGATTAATTCTTAGTGCTGTTCGGTCACTTGTTACTTTATTTTTAGGGGTAAATTTATAGTGAGTCCTAGATCACATGTCCAGTGGTATTCGAAGCATCTACAGCTGCTTACATAGCAGAAGTTCCGGGCTGCATTCCTGTAGTGAATCACAGATTTATGAAGTCGGTACCATGAGAAGCAAGAAAAAGAATTAATCTTGTGGAAGTGTGCACACATGTACATACATACACAAATTCCCAAAGGACTTGCAGCATGCAGTGAAGAATATCCTGTCTTATCAGGAAGTTGCCCCCTTTGAAGATGGCATTTGCATCTGGCCATATATCCTTGAATGAAAGCTCATTAGTTTTCTTCATATGTATATACATGTACGTGAATATGCACATCTGACTGTGACATAGACATGAATGGATGTATGTAGGTCAACACGTCATATAGGTGATCTAATAGATTTAAAATTCTATGGCTCATAATGTTCTATCATATTCCCTTATGGAAGCTGCTGAGAAGACAGTAAGAGAGAATTAATTGATCACGGCCTTGGGTCATTAAGAAGACCTGATCTCATCCATATGCACTCAACTCATTCAAACCCCACAAATAACAGTCGTCATCTTTGAACAGTCACGAGTTAGACTGCTGGACTTAGATTGCTAGCCTTCAATCTTGCTGTTTCCTAACAGAGCAACGATGAACAAGAGGCTTTGTCTCTCTAAGCCTCAATTTTCTCATCTGGCTATTTCACCAAGCTGCTGTGCAGACAAAATGAGATAATGCACATAAAAAAATGCTCAGGACAGTTTGGGCTCTTGATAAGCTGTTAGTCCATACAGGCTATTTTTGCTCTTTTGAAGGAGGAGAGGGACTGTGCTTAGGTAGTGCTTGAGGCTGGCTTGAGTGGAGAGGTCCACCACCATAGGAACAGGTGCACTGTAGAAATAAACATGTGTCTGGACAAGTAGTGTCCAGCAGAACACTTAAAATTCCTCCATGATGGGATAGTCCTCTTGAGCAAAGATGGACTCCATCTCAAGACGTAAAAGATAATTGTCTCAGATGGAGATCTGCTAAAATAGAGAAGAAAATTATCCTGTGGCATTCTGAGGACTAATTCCATGTCTCTCCTATTCAAAGTTAGGTAGGGCAAAGTGTATGCATCTAAACAAAGAATTGTGTGGCTCCAAATTCAAAAATGTCTCAATCTACTAAAAAAATGCTTATCAGTTCATCTTAATAAATGCAGCATTGATCAATTGTATTATAAAGGCCAGGAGAATCAGGAAATCCATTATTTGTTCAGGTCATTTTGTAATACATTACTGAATGAAATAATTATGTATGTGCTCAAGGAAACAGCAAGGACTTGGTACTTTTTATCCTGAGAGGCTTCTGGATACCTGATTTTTTAACCTTCTTTATGAGGATTAGAATGGTGGAGATGGAGATGGGGGGAGTTTTTTGGAATAAAAATAACAAAGTGAAAATGCATGGCATTCAGTTCATAAGAAGGAAATTTCATTCAGGTGAGCACTATCCCGAGATTGGGGTAGGAACAGGCACCATAGGGAAGGGTTTCTTTTCACGAGAAAGTCATGGGGAAAGGCCATGTTCCTATACCAATTTTATTTTTCTGATTATTCTCATAATTCAATCAAGTTTGACCCTTGTTAATACAAACAGGCTTTGGGAGTGAGGGAGGAATCTGACCAAGGCAACGATTCTCAGCAGCAAGGGAAGTTTTGTCACAAAGAGGCAAGGCAAAGCTGAAAACTACTTCACTTTCCAGTGGTGAGACTGTCCTGAGAGGGTCTGAGCATATAGAGGGTGGGGAATAAGCAGGAATTAGAAGAAGCCTAAGCTGGCCTGTGAGATTTTTCTAGCAATCAGACATGTAAAGTTGTAACATCACCACATGGTTTATTCTCATTGGCACCAAGACAAAGCCTTTTGTCAGGAATGCTGTGGAATAATCCTCTTGTACACTGTAAAGATTTGTCACTCAAATTGGTTTAATAAAATGCTGATTAGCCAGTAGCCAGGCAGGAAGTATAGGTAGGGCAACCAAACTAAGGATGATGAGAAAGAGAAGAACAGAATCAGGAGAGATGCCAGCCATCTGTGGAGCAAGCAGGATGTGTAAAAAAAAAAAAAAATGAGGTAACAAGCCATGAGCCACATGGCAAAGCATAAATAGAAATATGGGTTAATTTAAATATAAGAGTTAGCTAGTAACAAGCCTGAGCTATTGGCCGAGTGTTTATAAGTAATATTAAGCCTCCAAGTCAATTATTTGGGAAGTGGCTGCCAGGTATTTGGAACCAGGTGGTCAGGACAAAAAACATCAAATTATACAGAAATATGCTCAGTGAGGATGACATTTACACCTCAGAAGACATGATTTTGATGGGAAGTTGGATAAAAGACTCTATCAGAATTCCTATACTTTAGGGATTGTTGTTGTCTGGGGTTGGTTTTTTTTTTAAGATAATTTGGCTCACTATAAAATAATAGACTAGAAGTTTTAAAGAGCAGAAATCAATTTCTCACAGTTCTCGGTGCTGAGAAGCCAAAATCAAGATGCCAGAAGAGGGCGTAGGGGCAGAGCTTACAAGTATAAGGACATAAGCTTAGTCCCAGTACCCACATAGAATGCCACGTGTGGTGGTCCCTTCTTATAGTCCCATTGCTGGGGGTGTGGTGGGCCCTTCTTATAGTCCCAGTGCTGGGGATGCAGAAACAACCAGAACTCTGGGGTTCACAGGCCATAGTGAGATGCAAGCCAATGAGAGACTCTGCCTCTAAAGACAAGGTGGTGGTACCTGAGGAGAAATAATACCCAGTTATCCTCTGGTCTCTACATGCATGCACATGTACTTGTGTGCATGCATGTGTGTGTGTGTGTGTGTGTGTGTGTGTGTGTGTGTGCACAGACACAGACACACAGACACAGACACACAGACACACACACACACACACACATACACACACAGGATGGGGAAAGTTTTAATGTCTGGTGAGGTCTTCTCTTGGCATATATATGGTTAATTTTTCCATGAGCTTTCTGGGGCCTGAAACACAAGGCCACAAATGTCATTCACAAGGGCCCCATCTTCATGACCCAATCATCACCCCAAAGCCCAGCCCTCCCTCACCCCCAATAGACTCACACCAGTCAGTAGGTTTTAGCACATGAATTTTGTGCGGACATAAGCATCCAGTCAAACACAACTCTGTAGTAATAACACTATGAAGTTACCCAGCCCAACAGCATCAGCATAAGAAAGCCACACTTCAATCAACCATGTTATCAGGAAAACCAGGTTATCTCCCTATCTTTCTATAAATAATAATACATAAATATTTACCATGGTTAGGGACAAATAAAAATGTGAAGTACAAAGTACAGAAAAAGAGTTATGTTATCAATCAATAAGTAGAAATGTTATATATTTTAAACTTTATGTTCTTGGTGATATGTGACAGATTAAAAATGTTTTTCTTATTCATACACACAAAAAAATGATCCTTTTGTAGCTAATTTTGTGTTTTCAATTTGTTTCTCTTAAAGAGTCACTCAAACCGAGTAAGTTTTAGACCCCATAAAATCACTCTGGGCTATAGTTTGTGCCTCAATAGAATTTGTGAGAAAATCATGGAAGGATGCATAATATATATGCCTAGTCATCTCTTGGTGTTCATGGGGAACTGGTGTCAGCTCTGCCTGCCTCCATCCATCAAAACCCACAGACGCTCAGGTCCCTTATGGATAGGCCAAGTGGGTGTTTTCATATAACCTGCACACATCACATCCTCCTGGATACCGTCACTTACTACAGGATAGCGGTATGTAAGCCTTCAGATATTGCGTCTGGGCACATGGAAATACTCCTAGATGCAGAGAGATGGTTTTATCTAAGCTCTTCAATTCCTTCACAGCAAGTTGACCCAATCCTGGTCCTCATCAATCCTCAGACTCTTTCTTCTTTTCTATTCCAGTTTGGCTGTTGTTGATTTGTTGTTCTTGGAACAAGGTCTCACCCTGTAGCCCATCATAGTTTTGAGATCTGAATCCACCCATGTCAGCCACCACCCCCCACCAAAGTGCTAGGATTATAGTCAGGCATCTCCATATGCAATAAGCCCTTAGCCTCTTTCAGTAGCCCCCAGAGTGGCCTTCAGGATACCCACCATACCATGCTCCCTCAGGCTTAGTCCACCTCTCCCTGCTCTGACATCTTGTTACTGAATTTGAGTGGGTTGCTTCTATACTCACACCACACAACCATGAGCTACAAGAAAGAACTGGAATAAATGAGAATGTTCCCTTGGCTGCCTGCACATTTCCAAGTCCCAAACTTAACAACAGAGCCTTCCGGTGGCCATCCCTTCTGTCAGAATCCTGGAGCAAGGTGGAATTGATACTGGTCTTCGGCACCTGATAGGTGTCCATCCCCGAGTGCTGTCAAGTTTGGGATGTAGTGTCTACCTCAAGCATGGGTGTGAACCAACCGCGTTCACACCGAGATCAACTAGCCGACTCCTGCTGCAAGGTGTCCTGCCACTCCCGATGCCTTTGCTGGCACTGCTGGATTTTGCAAATGCAGCCTGCTCCAGACACAGCTGGCTCCCCACTGGCATCTGGTCAAACAGAAAAGACACACAGAGCCTCCTGCTGGCTGGCCATCTGGGGCAATGGTTCCTTTGCTGTTGATGGGACATCTCTAAGGTGATTCTATTCTTTCAGCTACTGGAGATGTCACAAATGTGCATCTGGCCAAAGCTGTCACCTAGCCTCTCTGCTCATGTTGGGAACCAGCTCCTGTGTGCTTAGATGGGCAAAGTAAGAAATGCCTAGGCATTTAGGAGAATATTGGAGGAAAGAGAGGAAGGACTAAACCAAATAAGGCAAGAGGCTCTTCAAACAAGGGTCTCCAAGGGCTGTTGTCTATGCATGTATTCTTGGTAAAAGGAAAATAGTTAGCACAATGCTTTTCCAGAACAACTCAAAAAGCTGCCTCACATAGAGCTAATATCTGCATGTGTATGGTGTACACACCCATACAGCTACACACACACACACACACACACACACACACACCTCTTCACTGCTGGGGGTCCAAGTCTGAACTAACAGCTGCCACTCCAGAGGGCAATTAGTACATCCACGCTTTCTTATATTTACCCTTTGACTCTGAAAGCTGTTTCCTTCTGTTGCTGATAGATTCAGGCCTCCATTCCAGGGTATTGACGGGCTTTCACAAGACATCCAGATTTTCCAAGTATGTTTGAATTTCACAAGGCTTGAGTGTGTGGAAATTTAAGACAGCCAACACTCTCCAACTCTAACACTTCTGATAAAGGCCCGGGGCTTCCGTTAGATTAATTAACAGCAGTTAACAATTATAATTCCAGCGCAAGTGGAAAGTGAGTTCATTAACGAGTTAATTGTGCCACTCAACACAGACATCAGCCTTTCAAAGTACTTCTAAACAGATGCGTTTTTGTCTGTTGTTGTTGTTGTTGTTGTTGTTGTCATGTTTAGAAATCTTCAAACAAGGATCTGTGTGACTACTAGAAATGTAAGCCAGGCTATTTTCATTGAGAAAGAGTCAACTCTTGAACTACCAACAAAATCTTCTTTTTGGTAAGACATTTATCCTTAAAATTGATCCTCTGAAAATTCTGTTGAATGTTCAAACAGATAGCCATATTCATTTATTGCCCCAGATCAATGAGAAAAATCTGATTAAAAAATTTTCAATAGCAGTGGAGATAATATTTGACTCTCTTTGAATTTGATTCTTGCTTTGCTTGACCATTCCAATTTGACATTTTAATGACCTGAAAAATATAGATTATGGAGGATTTACTGAAATATCAAATGTTTTCTTAACTAATGCCCCATGAATTAAACTATTAATGTTAGTGTACAAAATAGTGATAAATTACATGGGATTATACTTCAAAGGGATATGCATTGGGTGAATGGGTTGAAAATGATTGTGAAACAGCAAATCTGAACTTCAATTGTGAAGGAATATTTAATTATCATCTTTTGGGGGCTACTTTTGTGTACCTTCTTATTCTTACTAAGGGCTGAAACGCAGACCCCAATCCTTGTGTATCTTTAAGAGAGTGTGTGTGAGACATATTTAGTGAGACAGCTTAGCCTAGGTTGGTCTTGAACTCACTCTCTCTGCAGCCCCACCAGGGCTTGTACTCCCCAGCAGCTGGGGTCACAGGCCTGTGTCCCTAGACCCAGCTCAAGCTCTGTCCTTGGTAAATTGTGCCAGGCACTTCCGTCTGAGCACACATTTCAAACCTTCAGTTTGAGGCAGTGAATCAATTCACATCAAAATAGGATGAAATTCTAATTTAGAAAAGCAAATTATTCCAGTGATTTGGGCAAAGGTTACCAGGCAGATACCGTGAATCTTGTGTTAAATATTATTCATCTCATGACAAGAAACAACTTTAATTTCAGTTTATTGTGTATGGAATATTGCAGCCATAGACCAAAGGTATAAAATCTCAAGGCCATAAGCACACTCACTGAACAATATGGTAAGCTCTTTCTGTAATAGACTTGGCAGACAAATATACTAAAGCTCAAAATCCACTTACCTCAGCTCACTTCACAGAGTGCTCAGGACTAGCACTGCTACCCAGTGACTTCAGTTTTTAAAACCCTCAACACAAAATGTACACCAGTGCTGTAGATGGAGCTCAGTTGGTAGCATGCTTGCCCACCAAGCATGAAGCCCTAAGTCTCCAACTTTAAAACTGCCAAGATGTCTAATGGTGGGCCCAGCAGTCACAGGAGGTGATGTTAAGCTACAAACTCTCCAGTTTATCTTCCTCGTGCTACAGAGTCTGATAAATTCATGAACTTGTTAAGCTACTTTATTCCTTTCATTTTCCCACAATTAAGTTGTAAAATAATTGCTGTGATCATTAAGCATCCATATACTGCTTTATACATTCAAAGTGTTTTGCAATCATCTGTCTTACAAAGTACATTGTTCTGTATATCAGGTTTTATCATGTCCTGGGTTGGCTTAAGAACCATGTTCTACATGATCAGATTAAGAAGTAATATATCAATTTTAGGAGCAAAGGTAACTCTTTGTACAATGTGAATACCTATCATTTGTTTGTATGCTTTTAACCTTTGTACAGTCAATACAAGCTCTCTAGTTTATTAGGAGCCAGAGGGAGTCTGGTGCAGAGCAGGATGGTGTCTTTTCAAGGTGCCTTCAGATGAGCACTCAAACAGGATCTGAGCTATGCCCCCATTCAAGGAACTCATGCTCAGGTGGAGGGACTCTAATTCCTCTCTGCTAGAATCTTGCCAGATATCAAAGCAGGAGAGAAACCCAATGGCCACAGTTGTATAAAGCAGGTACAGAAGAACCATTCTGGCACTTCCAGGAGATATGTATTATATACAGTCATGTGCTATATAACAATGATAAGGTCAATGATTGACTTCATAAACAACGGTGTCCTGTAAGATATCACTTAACGATGAGCTGCCCATCCTCCTGGGCACACACCATATAAAAAGCACTTAACAATAAGGTCACTGAACATTGCATGAACTATATGTGGAAATGACAGAACCTGTCCTGTTTTTATCCAAAGGTATAGTTCACTAATTCTTTCAGCAGAAAAGAAGGTCAGATCAATGGATTTGTTTACATCTTCATTCATTCACATTTAGGGAGTCTTCTCGGTCACTGCTGCCACATGAATATCTAGATTTTTTTTTTTTCTGCTCAAGGTTGGCATCAGTTCTCTATCAGTTCCCCAGAGACAATGACGGTAGATGGGGATTTCCTTTTTCCAGAACTTGGCAAGTCCAACGACAATATATAATAGCTGCTGCAGAGTCAGCTCTACCTTGAAACCACAGTTTTTAATGGACAAGGAACCAACACAAGATTCCTACAGAATGTCACTGTTCCTTGCGCCTCAACAGAAAGCTCTGCTAGATTTAGATTTGGGCAGCTACTCTGTTCCTTGAAAATGTTCTTTTTCCCCTGAACAGTCTTGATCCAGATGCCTCCGCAGGAGTCTTCCCCTGCACTGTGTGCCCCATTCCAGATTTTTTTTTAAAGATAGGCAGCACTAGGGATGCTGTGATGGCTCAGTTGACAAAGTGCTTACCTTGAAATCATGGTAACTTGAGTTTTACCCCTAGGACCCACACAGCCAGGCATGGTAGTATGCATTTTAATCTCAATACTGGGAAGGTGGGAACAGGCAAATTACGAGGGCTTGCTGGCTAGCCAGCCCAGCCCAGCCCACTTGGGGAACCCCTAGCCTGTAAAAGAAGCTATCTCAAAAAAGCAATGTGAGTGGACTCTAGAGATGGCTCAGCAGTTAAGAACACTGGCTGCTCTTCCAGAGGACCTGGGTTCAATTCCCAACACCCACATGGCAGCTCACAGTCATCTGTAAGCCAGTCCTAGGAGATCCAAAACCCTCTTCTGGCATCTACAGGCACCAGGCATGCCCATAATGCACAACATGTATACACACAAACCAAATGTCCACACATAAAATAAATAAACAAAAGACTTTGATTATAAAACAAACAAACAATATGAGGTGCTAGAAAGATGGCTTGGCTCAGTCAGGGAAGTCCTTGTCTTTCAAGCCCAAGAACCCAAGTTTCATCCCTACTACCCATGTTTCCTTTTACAATAAGCCAGATGCAGACATTTATGCCTGTAACACTGCTCTCGGGGGTAGAGGCAGGAACATCCTCGGGCTTGTCAAATCCTTAATTCCAGGTTCATCAAACAAGGATATTTCAAAAACTAAGATGTGTAGCTGAACTTTTCTCCAGTCCTGTCTGGCCCACAGTCAGGACAAATCTCTCTCACTCGTCAGTCCTGCAGCTGTTCAGACCCAACCAAGTAAACACATAGAGACTTATATTTTTACAAACTGTATGGCCATGGCAGACTTCTTGCTAACTGTTCTTATATCTTAAATTAACCCATTTCTATAAATCTATACTTTGCCACATGGCTTGTGGCTTACCAGTATCTTACATGTTGGTACTCATGGCTGTGGCTGGCAGCGTCTCCTCACTCAGCCTTCCTGTTCCCAGAATTCTCTTCTCTGCTTGTCCCACCTATACTTCCTGCCTGGCTACTGGCCAATCAGCATTTTATTTATACAGAGCAATATCCACAGCACTTCCCCTTTTCTTTTTTTTCAAAAAGGAAGGTTTTGACTTTCACATAGTAAAATTACAGATAACAAAACAATTATCAAGCAAGAATTACAGTTACAATATTAAAGAAGATATCCTATCTATCCTATATTTGTGAGTCTAAGGTTTCTTATCTAACTTATCTTTTATCATAAGTAAGGAAATTATAACTGTCTAGTGTTCAACTACATCAAAGACCCCAGGAGGATATACTATTACCTGATAAATGGGAGAAGGATGGAAGCAACTTTCAGGAGTCTTGCAAGAGTAGACAGAGACAGCTGGCAGCCTGGACAGTCATCCAAAGTTCCTCTGTAAAGTTGGGGCATCTGTCTTCAACCCACAGGCCTAGAGTCTCTCAGTCATTTTTCTCTGTCCTGTAGAATGTCTGGCAGTTTCCTCTGCAAAGTAGGAACCTGAAGGACCATTTTGCCAAGCAAAGTTCAGTGGTCACCTTCCTATGGGTCCTGCATGTCCAATCGATCAAGCAGTCCAGGCAAGAACAGTTTCTTGACCAAATGGCTATTTTTGCCAAGAAGAAGGTAAACTCCATATAGAGTGTCTTCGATGCCCATCCTCCTCTCTGAATTAAATTGGTGCTGCCAGGAGCAGACATGTCTCATTGTCCAGAAAGTCTAAATTTTTAAAAATATTTTAAATGCCATATTCTGTAGGTCTTTGAAGTGTTTGAAGATTACCTACCTAACTGAATTATATCCATGTATAGCTAGAAAACTTAACATGACTATAAGTTTGACTATCATAGAAGATTAATTATTCCATTACAATTTAAATGAGTTATATAAGCATAATACCTTAAACAAGAGTAAAAATACACATACAGTATAACAAAATTAAGTTTAAACTTGTATCAATAAACTAAAATCTATACCAACGTAAAACATTTCAAACAAGTTGTTGCTCTTTAAAAGTAGGTTCAACAATCTACCCTTTTATCCTATCATATCTATATTCTATATATCTATATCAAAGATGGAGAGCAAGTGAAGAAGACACTCAATCCTCTACACACACACACACACACACACAAACACACACACACATATACACACACACACTCACATGCACCTGCACACCCACTCATGTGTACAAACATGCACACACAAAGCCAAGGTGTGTGGTACTGCAATAGTGGCAGTTAAGGCACACACATATTTGCCTGCATACAGTAACACACACACACACACACACACACACACACACACACACACACACACACGGTGGGAGGGGAATAGCACAGGAGGCTCTGTTTCTAACTTTGTGCATGTCACAAAACCAAGTGACACCTCCAGACTTCATGTTGTGCAAGTCTCCAAGTTACATGGTGAGAAGATGTAGTCACATCCCAAACAATACTAAGTATGGAGACTCTGAGAGCCTTAGCTGATCTCCTTTTTAAAAATGTCAAGTAAGGAAAGGGAAGAGTGCCTTACCAAGGGGAGCCCTGGTGTTTTTCATGGAGTGGGGGCAGGGGACACCTTAGTCTAACATCACTGAGCTAAAGCTCCATATCCTGTTGCCTGGCCTAGCACCTGTGCATTTCAATAAAATGAGCCTGTATTTCAAGGCAGGTTAGACACTCTCCCACTCCCTTCATCTCTCCAAATAGTTTATTATGCCAGACAAATAAATAGGTGGGTATATAACAGGTGGAAGTAGACAGGTGACTTTTTTTTTCTTTTCTGTTTCTCTCTCTATGCAGATCAGTCTTTCCTTCTCACAATCCATGCATTATGCTGGATGCATTAATCAACCAAATTAATCCTTGATTGATCCAGTGAGACCCTTTCTTCTTTCCCTCTTTTCCCTCCCCTTCAATATTTCAGGCACATGGATCATGTAACTGTGAGCTGTCGGGGTCCATATTTCCAACAGAAAGCCAGGCTGGGACTGACGCCGTGAAGCCAGGCTGACCAAAACAAGGTGAAAGATGGAGCTATCAAGGCAGCCAGGTAGATGGTAATTGTCTGACTTTCTGGATACAGCCCCTGAGAAGCTGGAAATACCCCTTTCCATGTGTCTAATCTGAGTTTCGGTCCTCACTCTTGACAAACTTTGTTCTGGAAATGATTTATACCCAAATGTTAACAGTGTCAACTATGACATTTGCATTTTCTGCTTTATTGGTATTTCCTTTTTTAACATAATAACTATGTTTTACTTATGTGATAAGAAACCTACTTGTGTATAAAAATGATTGAGTAGTGATGGAGAGATTGTAGACATGCGGGACTCGATGGAAGGCCTCTTCTTGCAGGCCAGGTCCCAGTGCTCGTGCTGAGAACTTCATGGGCCTGTACTTGGTCCCACCACACACTTGTACTAGCTGAACACTTCTCTGCCTTATCTCTAGACAACAAGGTCCCAGGGCAGTGGCCAGGATTTACTCAGTTTCAAAATCCTCACTATGCCTGACTCAATGGTTATCACTTAGTATAGGCTGTTGACTCTATGGTTGAGGGACTCAGATACATATAATCTCATTAGAAAAACAAAAAGCATGTGGAGAAGGCATGTCCACCTCCAAGAGCGAGTAAGGAATGCTGCCAGACTGACATTTCCCATGCTTACAAGAAATAGAGCAAAATAGGAAAATCCAATGAGAATTATCCTATTCCTTCCCAGTCTATGTCTAGACTAGCACCATCCCACACATACATACAGGCAAACATATATGCATACAGTATATATGTACACATATGTAACTTTTACAGATGTGAATTTCAGCATAAGTCATCACTGGATCTAACACAAATTCTGCACACAGACTCATTAATGTACAGTAGGCACCTTTACAATAGTAAAGTGAAGGAGGTTGGAAGTAGTGGCCTATGTCTGCATCCTAGCCCTCGGGAGTCTGACACAGGAAGATCCCCAGGCTTAATAGAAAGTTTAAGGCAAGCTTGGATGACATAGGAAGACCTTGCCTCAAAAAGAAAACAAAATTGAAAAGAAAAGAAATGAAAGGGGAAGTAAGGGGAGAGAAGGAGAGACGGTCAGAAAGAGGAGAGAAAATACTTGAAATATTTAGTAGTATATGACATTTCACTGGATATATCCAAAATACTATCTATTGTAGAATATTATTGTAAGGTGTGTTACTTTTGTTTGTGTTTTATTTGT
Organism: Peromyscus melanophrys; assembly: GCA_902168415.1. Lineage (NCBI taxonomy): Eukaryota > Metazoa > Chordata > Mammalia > Rodentia > Cricetidae > Peromyscus > Peromyscus melanophrys. Next base: position 28,981 of record CABHPR010157480.1, on the reverse strand, counting down.
TTAACTCTCTGGAGCTGTGTTACTGTGCCTGCCTAAAACACCTGGTGGTCTAATAAAGATCTGAACAGCCAATAGTGAGGCAGGAGAAAGGATAGGCAGGGTTGGCAGGCAGAGAGAATATATAGAAAGAGAAATCTGGGAGAAGAAGGAAGAAGGAGCTGGAGAAGGAGGAGGACCCAGGGGCCAACCACCCAGTTACACAGCAAGCCATGGAGTAAGAGTAAGATTTACAGAAGTAAGAGAGTGGGAAAAGCCCAGAGGCAAAAGGCAGACATGGATAAGAAACAAGCCAAGCTAAGGCCAGGCATTTATAATTAAAAATAAGCCTCCATGTGTAATTTATTTGGGAGCTAGGTGGTGGGCCCCCCAAAAGAGCAAAATCAAACAATTACATTTTGGCATATCAACGTAGTGCTTGAATTCCCATAGAGTCTAAGAAAGCTTGAAAAGTAAAAAAGAAAAAGAAAAAGGATACAGCTCCTTTTAAGAGGTGCTGCTGTTCAGCCAGCAGGGCAGGAGCTAAATAAAAAATGGCAGGCTAAGTAAAAAATGCCTGTGGCAGCTCAGGTACTGACTTCCATAGCTAGGAAGGTTTAATGCAGTTTTCAGTCACCTACCTCTGACCAGGATGTGGGTTTTAGGCTTGGCTTTCATGACTCGACAAACAGGCAGAGCCAGCCAAGAGCCGCATGTGGAGAATCCAGGTGTATCTTAGCAGTCTAAAGCTTGCTTGTTCAGTCAAAAAACACTAAAGATACACAGTCAAAGTAAAAGAGATCCAGACAGAAAAACCTCTAAACAGGTTACAGTGTATTTAACAATGTGTGTAGGCTTAAGAAAAGGAAAAGAGTATAGTCATAGAAAAAAATAGTTTCTAAAATAAAGTCTTTAAAGAAAGAGTAAAAGAAAAAAGCCATGTAAGATGGGAAATACACAGGGAGCCTGGTTCCTGTATGTTGTTGTGTTGATTTTGAATTTTTTGATTGTTGAAAAGCAAAAGACAGCTGCTAGGAGACGTGGGATTATGAACTGGACTGCAAAGTTGAACCAATCTAGCTACTTTAGGAATTCTTTCACTTTAAGAAAGAAGTCAAAAAATATATTTGTGAAATGGAAATCAAAAATGCTTTGGAGTTTTGATCCCACAGGAGGTGAGAGGCTGTGGATTCCCTCAGGGTTAATATGGATCAGGTTTGATCAGGCGAGACCTCCTGAATCTTGACAGATGATATTTATCAGCAAAGATTACTGCTGGTCTTCCCAGGACTTGGCCATTATCTGAAATTTTCTCTCTGGGACCCTAAAGATACTTTGTCCACAGACATCAGGAAGCAGTATGGAGAAAACTATGCTCATATTCCCAAGAGTTGAGGGGTGTGGGTGGTTTTTTTTATTTGGTGGGTTATGGATGTTTGTTACCATTTAGGGGAATATAGAATATTAATACAAATTTAAAGTTATTTTTGTTACACTGTATATATGTTTCTACTTTTATTTAAAGGATTTTTGTATATTGGTAAAAACGTAAGGTTATTTTGTTACAATATATTATATGTATGTTTCTATTTTTGTTTGAGGTATTGTGCCCATGCAGTTCATTTGGAAGTGTAGGGTGAAGTTCTAGTTTTTGAAAGTTATTATTATAAACTATATAGGATAATCATGGAACATAGGTTAGTGGCTAGTCATTTATAACCATCAAAATTGTAGATGTTAGGTATGCTTTCCAGATCATATAGAGATATATTTTAGATAGATAAATGGTCTTCAAATACTTCAAAGACCTACAGAATATGGCATTTAAAATGTTTTGTTAACTTAAAGTTTTTTATGACAGTGAGACACATCTGCTCCTGGCAGCACCAATTTACTTCAGATATATGGGCACTGAAGAAACTCCTATAGAGTTTGCTTTCATTGTAGCAAGGTTAGCCACTGGGCAAAGAAACTGCTCTTGCCTTTGACTGCTGACAATGTACTCTGCAGATTGGACATGCAAGACTCACAGGAAAAAGACTGTTGAACTTTGCCAAAACAAGGCAGGAGAGTCCTTCAAAATTCCTGCTTCACAGAAGAGTCTGTCAGATATTCTGCAGGACACAGAGAAAAGCAACTGATGAACTTTGCCAATACAAGACAGGACAGTCCTTCAAATTTCCTGCTTCACTGAGAAATCTGCCAGACACTATGGGCCTGTAGGGTGAAGATGGATGCCCCATTACAGAGGAACTTTGGGTGACTATATGGATATCCAAATGTCTCTGTTGTTAGGTAATATTACTTCCTGCTGGGTCTTTGACGGAGTTGAAGACTAGATAGTTATAATTGCAGTTTTTCTTAGTTATGATAAAAATTTAGGTGTAAAACTTTGAATTCACTAAGATAGGATAGATAATTATTTTCTCTGAATATGCTAACTACACCTGGACAGAATATTGTAAATATAATTCGTCCTCAATAACTGTTTTGTTGTGTATAGTTTTACTGTGTTAAAGTTAAAACTTTTTTTTGTTTAGACAAAAAGAGGGAAATGTTGTAGAATATTATTTTAAGGTGTGTTACTTTTGTTTATGTTACATTTGTTTAAGTCTGTGAAGCTGTGTTACTGTGCCTGTGTAAAAACATCTGATGGTCTAATAAAGAACTGAATGGCCAATAACAAGGCAAGGGAAATGATAAGTGGGGCTGGTAGGCAGAGAGAAAATATAGAAGGAGAAAATCTGGGAGGGAAAAGAGATCTAGGAGCCAGAGAAGAAAGAGGACTTCAGGGGCCAGCCAACCAGCTACACAGCCAGACATGGAATAAGAAGAAAAGAAAATGAATACAGCGACAGAGAAAGATAAAAGCACAGAGGCAAAAGATAGACAGGGATAATTTAAGTTAAGGAAATCTGGCTACCAACAAGCCAAGCTAAGGCTGGGTTAAGAATAGGCCTCTAGAGAGGTCCCCAGAAATCCACAATAGACTACTGGCAATGGTCGAGAGAAAGCCCAACTACTCTGGTGATCCAATGGCTGAACACGCTGTCATTATAGAACTCTCATCCAGTGACTGATGGAAGCAGACGAAGAGATCCATGGCCAAGCCCCAGGTGGAGCTCCAGGAGTCCAGTTGGCAAGAGAGAGGAGGGATTATATGAGCAAGAGATATTGAGACCATGATTGGAAAAAGCACAGGGACAAATAGCCAAACTAGTGGAAACACATGAACTGTGGACCAATAGCTGAGGAGCCCCCATGGAACTGGATCAGGCCCTCTGAATAAGTGAGACAGTTGATGAGCTTGAACTATTTAGGAGGTCCCCAGGCAGTGGGACCAGGACCTGTCCTTAGTGCATGAGCTTACTTTCTGGAACCTAGGGCCTATGCTGAGACATTTTGCTCAGCCCTGGTGTAGGGAGGAGGGGACTGGACCTTCTTCAGCTGAATCTACCTGGCCAAGCTGAATCCCCAGGGGAGACCTTGCCTTGGAGGAGGTGGGAATGGGGGGAGGGTTGCGGGGGAAGGCTGGGGGGTGGGAGGAGGGAGGACAGGGGAATCCATGGCTGATATGTAAAATTAAATTAATTATAAAATTAAAAAAAAAAAGAATAGGTCTCTGTGTGTGATTTCTTTGGGAGCTGAGTGTCAGGCCCCCCCAAAAGAGCAAAAAACAAACAGCAACAACTATCATTTCCGTGTGGACCTGATTTAAAAAAAATTACCAGTCTATTTTCTCTGTTTACACCATAAATCTTTGAGACTGGTCTGTTTATTTTACATTTGAAGCACATCTCAATTCCAACACACATTTCATATACTCGGTAGCTGCATGTGACTAACAGTGCCATAGTAGAGAACACAGACCTGTACAACTAAAATGGGCAGAAAATAGTCAGTCCTGCAGTGGCCCCCAGGGACTCCCTCCAAGTGCCTTCCTGAGATCAGTGGCACACCTCTAACATCTGGTGGGGATGTGAAGTTACAAGGAAAGTGGAGGGATGCAGGTGTGACTACTGGCTCCACATACCAAGGAATAGTCCAGGGCAAGAGCCCCAGACATTGTAGTTCAGCATCAAACCACTGCACCCTAGTTTCCCAAAAGAGCTTGATCTTGACAAGGGACCTCGGGGATCCATCCTTTACCATTGTGGTTTTTTGTTTCTTTTCAAATGGAATTCTAAGAAATACAAACAAATTAGGACCCTGAACAGAATGAGAAATTAAGAACAAAAATGTCCTTTCCATAATTCCACAGTGTCTGAAAATCAGAGGCCAAACTTCTCCTAAGGAAGCCCCTACAAGAGAAACATGGTTCCCTATCAAATGGAAGGATGCTCCTCCACAAACCTTTTTCTTGTCACTGGGTCACTGAGTACCACAGATTCACAGGCAGGGGTGGGGAAAGAGGGACACTCCCTGGGCTCTGCATGATTGCTGGCATGGGGAATGGCAGCTAGGGCCAATTGGAGAAATCTTGGATACTTTTAAGAAAATCTTTATGCTGGAGTTAGGGTCCCTATTTGGAAATTTTCTGGGCTTGGGGGGAACCACATATCCAAAAAATATTCACACTGTGAATGGCCCCCATTTTTGTGAGAGCAGATCTGGGGGTGCAGGCCAACATCTGAGCTCTTCCTAAGTGTTCTACCTATCATCTTTGTCTCAGAAATAGAGATTCACCTTGGCTTCAGATGAAGCCCAGCCTAGATGCGTCTTTCAGCAGTAAGAAGATTTCGGGAAGGAGTAAGATGCAGAAGTCCTAACATGCACTCATTGCTCTCATGTGACTTCAAACCCAGCTGATAAGTAGGAAAAGAGACTAGAGAAAAGAGATAGAGACTGATATTTCTCATCACAGAATCAGAGCTCTGAGTTCTGGACCGAGTCCTGCGAGCTTGGCAGCTCATGTGCTATGGCCACACACAAGACCGTATTTAAATCATTTCAAATTGATGAGAATATGTTTTTCTTTAGAAAAAGAAGATTTTAAAAAAAAGCAAATAAAAAACAAGGAGAAAAAAAAGAACTATAGAGGAGATAACATTCCCTCAGCAAATTATTCACTGACTGGACAACCTTAAGAAAACAGTCCTTGGCTCTGTGTGATTGAGATCCCTGCTATGGCCGTCATCAGCCCTTCTGAGCCTTTAGCACCAGGCCACTGAGCTCCTGTTAAGAGTTGTGTCCCAGGCCGGGTGTTGGTGGCGCACGCCTTTAATCCCAGCACTCGGGAGGCAGAGCCAGGCGGATCTCTGTGAGTTCGAGGCCAGCCTGGGCTACCAAGTGAGTTCCAGGAAAGGCGCAAAGCTACACAGGGAACCCCTGTCTCAAAAAACAAAAAAAAAAAAAAAAAAAAGAGTTGTGTCCCATCCCGAGGGGCCCCAAAGAGGGAGAGGGGTCCAGCATATGGTTCAGTAGAGAGGATGAGCCTCCTATGCAAATAGTCACAACCCAAAATGTGAAGTGCTGAGTGGAAGAAGAAGAAACTGTGCTGGGACTGTTCCCAGAAGGGAACTATTTGTCCTCAGGAAAACATGGAGAACAGCTGGCCTCCACTCCTTGTTTGTCCTGGGTAATCTCGTTCTCCCTCACCTTCTATTTACTCTTCACATCGTTTCTTCAGGCTGTCAATATTTTGAGACATATGGAAGACACTGAATGAGGTAAGGATACATCTATCTGATGGCTGGATATGCGTAGGTTCAGTGACTAAATGTCACATACCCAGTGCAAGTGGACACTGGCCAGCTGCCCAGATGGCCACCCTGCCTGCCCCAGGACTTTACCTTCTCTCTCTTGCTAACCTCGTATCCCACCGCTACACTAAAACTAAGAGCAAAGATAAAAAAACAAACACTCGACTGTGTTTTTCTGAACTCATTTGGTGTTAGTTAATAGCTCTGCTCTGCTACTATCTTATGTCCTTCTCTACAGTGGTCACTTCCCACACTGGACACTGATTTTCTTGCCTGAAGGTGCTGGTCTTGCCTGCCTAGTTAGTAATCATTATTTCTCCTTTTCTGTATTCTTACATATTCTCAATGACAAATGCGTTCTGCCCCAAGAAGATTGGAAATAAGACTTGGAGAAATTAAGGGACTTATTGAGCTTCACGTGGCAACTAGTGATGGAGTGGCAGCCTGGCTTTTCTACATGAGCAGAGCCACTGGAGCTCTTGGGAGGGTGGTTGGCAAGCCAACACTTGATATCACGTGCACTTTTTGTGAGACAGGGACCAGTTGGGCAATACAACTTGGATTTGATCGGTTGAAAATAAAAAAGAAGAGAAAATTGGGTAGGTGTGGGTGAATCTCAGAGGAGTTTGAGGGCAAATGTCATCAAAATATATATCCCCTCATCTTTCCATTCCAGAAATGTCCCCTGGACACTCTCAGATCTCACAAGCTGTACTGTGAACTCTTACCTGTTCTGATACAGGTTCTTAGAGAGTTATCTTCATGTATGTTTGCTTCTATTCCATGTCTCGTGTCTTTGGTTAAAAGAACAAGAGCATATGTGTGTATGTTTTAACTCACACTGAGAACAAATCAACACATATGAAAGTAAAGTGAAGGAAAACGTAACAACGTGAATGGAAGTGCTGAATCAACGTACAACCTAAAACTAATAGTTGCCTTAACTATGTGAAATAAAACAACAATGAATGGGAATTTCATAGTTTTAGCAAGGAAAAAGTACAGGTGGTTGTGCATGCTTATAATTCCAAGGCTGAGAAAGGAACCAGGAGGATCTGAGTTTGAGGCTAGCCTGAACAACATGGTGACACCCTGTCTCACAAACAAACGAAAAGATCAGTGCATGTGATGTCAAGTGTTGGCTCACCCACCACCCTCCGGAGAACCCCAGTGGTTCTAAGTCTTCCATAACTCATGGCCAAGCCTTGAGACCAGATGAGAACTGCAGGTGAGGATGGGCCACAGAAGGAGAGGAACAAATCTCAAACCTGTTTAAGCCTCAGATACAGTGTCAGAGCACATGAGGAAGAAGGGGGCTTCCCATTGCTCATGACTTGTAGTTTCTGCATGTAGAAGGCAGAGATGGCCAAGGCAAGGGGAACTGGCTGCTCTGCTGTGCTTTAGGTGCTCAAGGCAGACATAAAACATCAGGTGTTAAAATAAAGAGTGCAAGAAAGGCCAAGAAGTCCCATAAATGGATGAGTTCTGATTGATGGAGATGGTAAATCCTACAGTTAACTTCAAACACTGCCTTTAATAAAATCATGAAACCTGACACACTAGTTGGAAAAGATGAGGAGTCTTTGAAATTATATTTTAAAACATGAATCTGGAACTAAAACCTCAGATTAATAATATATTGGAGTTGAAGCGGCACCCATTATTAATACTTAATGTTAGTAGAGAAATGTGAATGGCCATAACCAAAAAAGATGGAAGTGTAGTATATAATTATGAATCACTAGAGGGAGAAAAGAGAAACTAAGTTTGAATGTAAAAATTATTTTTAAACAATATTTTATTAACACTTTGAGAATTTCACATGATATATATTTTGATGATGTTTGCCCTCCAACTCCTCCAAGATCCATACACACCTCCAAACCCAACCAGCTTCCTGTTCTTTTTTTTTTTTCTTTAACCCATCAAATCCAATTAATGTTACCCAACTACAGTTGGCTCTGGAGTGTGGTCTACCTACCATGGGTCATATCCTTAAATAAAACTGATTCTCCCTCTCTTGACAGTTATCAATTACCAATCGATCCTAATGGTGGGATAATATGCTCATGTCCACCCTTCATGCTGGGATTTTGTCTGGTTTAAGCTTGAACAGGTCTTATGCATGATGTCAAAATTGCTCTAATATCGTACATGCAACTGCTCTATCGTATCCAGAAGACACTGTTTTCTTGTAGTTACATACCACCTCTGACTCTTAAAATCTTTCATGAAGATCCCTGAACTCTTTGTTAAGGGGTATGATTTAGGTATCCCCTTTAGAGCTGAGTACTCCAAAGTCTCATATTCTCCTCGTGTTGATTAGTTGTGGGTCTCTGTGTTAATAGGAATCTACACCAAGAAGAAGCTTCTCTGTTGAGGACTGAGAGATACATTGATCTGTGGGTATAATAGTAAGTCATTGGGTGTTGATTTAATGCTCTGTTCATTTAGCAAAGCAACTGTAGTAAGGCTTTCCTCTAGGGTCTTTGGAGTATTTAACTACAGGTTCTTGATTTCGATAATTGTGCCAGGTATGGAATCCACCTCATGAAGTGGGCCTTATAGGCAATCAGAAAGTGGTTGATTACTTTCCTGACAGCCATGCCACAGAGGGCATGTCTTTCCGGGACAGGTGTTATTATAGCTCACAGGGCTCACAGCTGGTTAAGACTGAGGACTATTCGGTAGCACCCATAGCACCTTTCCGAACTATGAAAACTAGCCAGGAAGGATAAAGTTGCCAGGTCAGTATCAGCTTGATTTTTTCATGTTCTATGCCTCTAGTACGTGATGTCTTCAGCAATAGGGTCTTATTGTCACCTTCTGGAGGATAACCAAGTGCCATGACAATAGCTTGTATTGTTTAAGGGTCTATAGGATCTCACTAGCTACCAACTAAAAAAGAAGTAGCCTTTTCCTAGTACTGGGATTTTTATTTGCTAGCGTGTGATGTCTAGTAAGGGTGTTTCTTCCCCATATATGGTAACTCCATTTAAACTGTTTTTAGATATATAAGTGTATGTATTTTGGGGATCTTCTCTGGTAGTAGTTTCTTTATTAATTTGTCTAGTTTTATTCTTTTCCATATTCCCTCCTCTGTGGCACCCCCCATCTCTCATCCCACTTAATCTTTTTGGTTCTAGTGTTCTCCTTTCCCCCTTTATACACTGTATTCTATCTCCTCTCTCTAAAAGAAACTTCCCTCCCTCCACGGATTCTTACTAGTTCCCTCATTCTGTGGGTATTTCCAATGAGATCCAGGCATCTAGAGACTGAAAGCTAACATTGTCATATGGGAGAAAACACACAAAGTTTATCTTTCTGGGTCTGGGTTACCTCACTCAGGATGACTGTTTCCAGATCTGATGGTAATTTCTTTTTAAATAATGTATGACAAACAACTCTTACCCAATTCCCTTTTGTGTTCAATTTAAAAACATACATAATTTCCATGATTCCTTCTTTATATAAAGTTTCTTTATATAAAGTAAATATAATTTTCAAATCTTTCCCTCAAAAAAAATGAGGCAAGACACTTAAAACACTAAAAATGCATCAAAGTAGCTGGGTGTGGTAACACACACTTTTAATCCCAGCAAAGGCAGGCAGATCTCTGAGTTTGAGACCAGCCTGGTCTACAGAATGAGTACCGGGACAGTCAGGGCTACCCAGAGAAGCCCTGTCTTGAAAAACAAAACAAAAACAAACAAACAATGCACCAAAGTATAGTCCAAAAGGGGAATAGCATTCTCTGAATAATTTAAATGTACATTATTTGGAAAATGTTGGCACAGATGACGGAGTACTTCCTGGTGGGAAGGGGGCTGTGTCTTCACTGGGAATATGTATAGGGAAAGCACTAGGTGCAAGAGGAGATTCAAAAGAGACACTCTGGAAGAAGTCAGGACTTACCTAGCTAAGTAAGAGGTACCAAGACATGAGGGGATGGAACTGAGACCAGAGAGAAATGTGGCCAGGGAAGGGGAATGGGGAATGGGAGGGATGATAATAAAAAGGAATACAGACAGTACATGGTGTGTGATGGTTCAAATTTACACCTGACACATGTTCAATAGAAAATATAATTCAAATTTTGATTTTTTTCTTAGACTATCAGTTTGTGGTAAGAGGGAGCCATAACAGCCAGTCAGCCATGCAACCACAAAGGGCAACAGATGATGCTCTGAAGGTTACCGTTGCTAAGCTACGAAACTGGATAGGTTGCTGTCTTAGTTAGGGCTTCTATTGCTGTTGTGATGAAACACTGTAACCAAAAAGCAAGTTGGGGAGAAAAGGATTTATCTGGCTTATGCTTCCATATTGCTGTTCATTATCAAAGGAAGTCAGGACAGGAATTCAAACAGGGCAGGAACCTGGAGGCAGGAGCTGATGCAGAAGCTGTGAAGGGGAGCTGCTTACTGGCTTGCTTCCCACTGCTTGCTCAGCCAGCTTATCAAACTCAGGACCACCAGCGAAGGGTGGCACCACCCACAATGGGGTTGGCCCTCCCACGTCAATCACTAATTGAGAAAATGCCTTACAGCTGGATCTCATGGAGGCACTTCTGTGTCAAGTTAAAACAAAACCAGCCAGTACAACTACGTACAGTGATTGCATTCCAATTTACAGTTTATTGATATGTGAACCCATTGTAAATTGAGAAGTAATTTCAATTTAGGGGACAGGATCTCACTAAGTTGCCCAGGCTTGCCTTGAATTTACTATGTAGCCCAGGCTGGCCTTAAACTCTGACCAATGCTCCTGCCTCAGCTTTCTGGATACTGAGATTCCAGGCACACACCAACACTCAGCTAACATATATATATTTAATTTCTGACTAACCAATCCCATTGCTCTGAAACATCAGTGAGCATCTCCTATACACACACACAGCCTTAGAGCGTGGAGAAGGATGAAGGCAATGTGCAGTGTGGAGTACATGATGTATTTAGAGGACAGCACAGGTTGGGCACACACTGTGAATGGAACTGGTCGGAAGAAACAGAACCCAGGGCTGGGAGGTGGGGCCTAGGAGCAACAACCATGTCCTGTTTCCTCAGTTCCCTAAGACGTTCGGGAAGACAGAATCTCTTCCTGCACAGAGGACAATGGAGGCAAATCTCAGTGGATTGGTCCCTCCCAGATGCCTTTTGGATACTGAGAATATATCCTCCCATCGGAGATAACTAGAGATCAAGCTTGGAAATGCAAAGCTTGTGCTTCAAGTTTCCTGTACAGGCACACTAATAGTACCAGGAAAATGCAACGCTTAACACGTCTAAGGGGGAATGTTTATGGTTTTTATAACAAATTAATTTTTAAAGAAAAGCATAAATAATCATCAATTTCTAAAAAAAAAAACAAAAAACAGTGAAGTATAGAACTCTCAACCCCAAAAAGCAACAGGAAAGATGAATTAATAAAGAGTAGATGAAAAGGGAAAAAAAAACTCTAAGGATTATACACTTAATAAAATAGTGGCCCTTTTATATTATTTCCTGGGAGAGGAAATCAATGAGTCAAAATAATAGGAATTTCTGGTAACTGAGATGAAAGTTGAATATTATCCAACCAGTCAGTGAAAACATTAAGAAAGATCACGGACAAAAGATTTTGAAACCAGAATAGGACTTCTAGAAAGCCTCGAGCCATTGTGGTATCAAGAGAAAACAGAAAAAGGAAGAAGGAAATAGCATCACTAATAGGAGTTCTTCCTGAAGATTAGCAACCACCTCAAGACTTTCCATCGCGCTGACAGAGGCCTTCTGGAGTCACTGCGGGGAGAAAAGTCTCCCAGCTCCAGGACCCAAGGCACCCAGAGGACAGACAGCCTTTTCTCTGGATGCGTGATGGATGGACCAGCTTCCCCTCCCTGTGCAAGGCTTGGCATGATTCCTGTGTGAACTCCATGTAACACGTCAACCCAGAAGGCTAGAAAATTCCTTTAGTTTCTTGAATGGCAAACTGTCACTTTCCCAGCATGAACATCTGTGTCCTGTCTTGCTTATACCACTGCTGAGCACATGGTTTGTAGGTGTCAAAGTATCTGCTGACCAAATGTGATCCTTCACCAGTCTGGATCAGCATGGGGTAGGCTGTGCACAGCCGGTAAATACTTACAGAAAGCTAATTGAATCATCAGGCTGTTTTAGGTAATTAAGTCCTTCAACTTAAGATCAGAAAACAGTAATTCATGTGCTGACTTGGGTTACACTTAGAGAGTTCTCCATTCTGGGCCTTGGCCCCACATCTAGATTATACGGAAGTAGAAGCCAGTGTATGGGAGATGGCAGTGTGTAGAGGCGCTCACATCAGGCCTCACGGTCTAAATCAATCCCCAGATCCCACAAGGTGGCAGGAGAGAACCGATTCTTGAGCGTTGTCCTTGACCCCCATACACATGTACTGTGGCACATATGCCACCCCATCCCACCCCCCCATGTATGACACACATGTGCACATAAGTAAGTAACTAAAAACAAATGCAAAATGTAAGGGAGTCTAAACGCTAGCATTCTTGGATTGTGTTATGTTAAGGACCCAATGGCATCTATCTGCCCCAAAGCATACTCCTCCAGCTCTCTCTTTACAGTCAGAAGCTAGAGGTAGGAATGGAGGCCTTTGGGAACAGCACAGCATGGACATGAACCTTGGAGAAAACAGACTGAGCCCAATTCTGCACCTCAGCTTCCCGTTCCTTCCCTCCTGTCTTGTTCTTCTCTCCGAACTGGCTTTTGACACACCTGATCTCCTCTGGGTCCTGATTATGTTCGTCACACCATTGTCTGCTCTACCTATGAGAGACCTGAAAGAGGATAAAGGTCATTGAAGACAAAGATCCCCTCAGATCCATCGCAAGAAGTACTTGTTTGGAGCAGCCTGGCTGTGTAAAGAAGCTTGCTGGGAAAAGCATTTCTGCTTCTTCCAGGTACCTTTCCATGGTTTGGGACACAGTTCTACCACTGAGGAGCTTTTAGTGTACATGAGCATTTTCAGCAATCAGACATTAAAGACATGGAATTGCTTAATCCTGCCTCACCTCCCCTATTAGGCACTGTCATTGTGTCCTAGGAACTACCTGTGAATTCATGTCTGGCTGGAAGAAAGGCCATGCCTCCCTTGGATACTCTGCTGTCCTCTATGTGGAATGCAGATGTTCAAGCCTCTCTCCCACTATCAAAGCATCCATTAAAGGACCACTGGTCCTTGATCAGAAGCTAGATGCTATGGTTCAACTACAACTTTCCAGGTCAGCTTTGTGACTCACACATTCATTGACCCAAAGCTTGAAAATGACAGGCGACATTAGAAGTGATATTTTTTTTAATTATCCGGGTCAATATTGTATAATACTATGACGACACCATATTTAGTTGCAATAAAACTATTCCCAATGGCCATTAATTGATCCCAACGGGTGCCTAATAGCCTCTTAAAATAGCTGAAACAATCAGGAACATTGCTAATTACGTAACTCTTTTGCGCAATGTGGGATCTTTAGATTTGGGCCTCCTCATTCTCATTCCATCTCCACTGAAATTCTGGAAGTGAGGCTCCACTGCCATTATAGACCGATTTAGGCTGATCCACAGGCCCGCATGCTCCTACCGTATGTCTGTCTCAGGCACTGATATGCATCGGGTGTGTCTGCCTTGTGACAAAGAAGATACAACACAACAATAAAGACAAGAATGTCAGCAGCATTGATAGGTTTGTCTCTAAGAGAGATCAGATGTTCTCTGCGTGCAATCCTTTCCCTTTCAGAGCTGAATGGCATGATTGTCTCCAAAGGATTCTAAAGCCAGATATCTTTTTTATTTTTTTCATACATCAGTTCGCAGTGCAACATCACCTAGTCTGGTGGAACTCCATCAAAACAGGAGAGAAGCTTGAGGTTTGCTGTGACAGGAGAAGAAGAAACTCCTGCCCTGAGATCTCCAAAGAGGCTCCTTCCCCCAGCTAATCAAGCCACATTCTGCACTTAATTATGGCTATTGTACCTTTGGACTAAGGAGCTATAGGAGGGTTTTGTTTTGGTTTTGCCAATTTACAGTTTGATTTTGATGTAGATCATCTGTTGCTTTTAATAAAATCATGCTACTCACTTGAGAAATATGTGCCATAAAATAAGTGTTTTTGTTTTCTAAAAACTCTTAAAGGTCTACTCCAGAGTTCCCTATTGTTCATTCCCTTGGAATGAATTATTGCAATCAGACCACATGGGGAGAAAAGTTAACCTCTGATTACAAAAGGAATCGGTCCAAGAGGTAAACTATTAATCACAGCTCCTTTCTAACCATCCTACTTAGAAGGCGCATTCCCATCCTATCCCATTAGAGCCACATTTTCATTCAGCATGCACCCCTTTGGTATTTGGTTTCTCCTGAAATCCAGGGCAACCTCAGTCGTCATAGTGGCTAACCTTACACCCATCTCCAATGTCCCCTGATAGCTTTATCTGACTATGATAATTTGTCACTGTCAAGCCATTTGGCTTTTGGCTTTGGTCTTCTTTTTCCTGCAGATGTCAAAAATGCAAAAGCACAGTTTATAAAACCAGAGATGACAGCATCCCATTTGCAGTGGTCATGGAGTGCCAGAAGGTAACTTTATTTAAAGGACCTCAGCCTTTTCTCCAGACGAGCTGCTGAAGTTCCAGGGTGGTCTGAAGAGCTGACTCAAAAACATAAACGCCACTGCATCGACATACAGTTCCTAAGGCCAAACATCCAGATGTGTCAATAATGTGTGAATTAGAAACAGATGTGAGCCCTTGTTGGAAAACAAATATCATAGAATTATTTCCTTTCTTTCGCCTCCTTACGTGTTCACACACTTCTTCCTTGTTTTGTTTTTCTCTTTGAGTTTCAGACAGGCATGCGGCTATGGATTGAATGCCTCTGGAAAGGGAAAGGACAGTCCATTATGCGCCTCCTTTCACACCCAGTGGGACTAACTGAAGCACAGTGATTGTCTGCAGTCAGTCGGGGAGCTGCAGTTCAACCCAATCTTCTGGGGAATGTTCTAGACCGCGGAGACCACTTAGAGAAACTGCCACTGCAGAACCCATCTCTTTGTTTCCGGAAGTTACTCAAGAAAGAAGCCAAACAGCTATGGCGTGCGCTGCTGACAGCGCCTCCTGACGTCCTTTGGTGCAATTACAGCATGACTTGACGTTTAAGGTATTTGGGCGTTTTGAACGTATATATTAGAACTAACTTTGCCTTTTAAAACACTCATTTTATTTTATATGTATGGGTGTTTTGTCTGCATGTATATTTGTACCATCTGCATGCCTAATGTCCTCAAGGCCAGGAGAGTGTCGAATCCCTGAAATTGGAGTTACAGACCGTTGTGAGGCACTCTGTGGGAGCTGGGAACTGAACTCAAGTCCTCTGGAAGAGCAGCCAAAACTTTTATCCACTGAGCCGCCATCTCTCCAGTCCCAAGAACGGACTTTCACTAAGTCTTTGGGTCTCCATTCATTTGGTGCAGGAAGCATGTGTATATCATTCTGTGAGATGGGAGAAACGTGATCGTGAGGAGACAGAGGCTGCAGGACAGCCGTGGGAAGTCTGCATTTCCTGCGCTGGGAAAACAGCTTAGTCAGCAAGGTAAGCACAAGGGCCTGAGTGCAATTCTGGAGCTAATGTTCAAAAGCCAAGAACCAGAGAAAGGCAGACCTGATGGGCTGGTGCTGGCCGGGCTACGCAGTGAAACTTTGTCTTTAAAACAAGAAGAAGGAAAAGGAAAAAGAAGATTAGGGGGAGGAAGAAGCAAGGCACCATGGTGGTGTGCTCTCCTAATCCCCTGGAGGCGGAGACAAACCAGATGATGATTCCTGGAGTTCACTGGCCAGCCAGCCTGGCCTAATGTGCAAACGCCAGGCCAATGAGAGACCCTGTCTCAAAAAATACGGTGGATGATGCCTGAGTAACTACACTGAAGGTTTCCTCTGACCACTACACTATTCAAACCGCTACTCACAGGTACACACACACACACACACACACACACACACACACATACACGTGCTCGTTTGTATTTCCCTAGAGCACAAATGCCACAGCCAGCTATGCAAAGTTTAAGGCACAATCCACATCCATTAGAAAAGCTGTGGTGAATTTAGAGTTTTAATACTCCGGAAGCCCTGGGTATTGTGTCAGCAAAAGCCAAGGGCAGCTCTGATTGGGCTGTGGCTCTCTGGTAAATGTGCAGGGTTATCCTCTGCGCTTGGGTTAGTTCCACTGAGCATGAAACAAGACTCATAATGGGATGCAGGAAGACAGAATTGGCTACTGGAGTGCTCTCTGAAAAAAACTGATGTAAAGTAATGGAGCCAGCTCCGCATTCACCTCCTTGCTCTCAAACCCCATCCAAAACATACATCATGCCAGGGCAGACCAATAAGATGGTAAGATCAGCCAGTTGCCATTCTGTAATTGGTGACCATGTCCAGACACAGTGCAAAGTTCTGTTACTGATCACTTAGCGTGCACAGCTAACCTATCTTAACAAACAAAGCGACATTCTCGTTTCAATGTCTGAGCTTCTGACCCTCACTGGAATGGAAAAACCTACAAGCTTTGCCTTCATTCAGTGATAGTAATCCCCCTGCCGTCCACTTCACCCCATATGATAAAGTCTACGAGGTCTTACCAAAAAACCGTTCTCCCTACTTTCCTATTAGCGGAACTACGGGAAAAGAAGCGAGTACACAACTCGGAAAATTACGTGTGTGTGTGTGTGTGTGTGTGTGTGTGTGTGTGTGTGTGTGTGTGTTGTATGTGTGTCTTAGTAGGGTTTTATTGCTGTACAGAGACATCATGACCATGGCAACCCTTATAAAGGAAAACACTTCATTGGGGCTGCCTGACAGGTTCAGAGGTTTAGTCAAGAGTGTGGTTGCTGGCATACAGCAACTGTTTTGCGACCCTGGAAATGAAAGGAAAGTTTAATTGCTGGTGGTACCAGGAAGACACCATCTAGCAGCCCAGTTTGCCAACCTCTGAACTTAATGAGACAAACTTAAACTTTCTTCTTAGGAATAACATGGTTTCACAGTTCCTGTCTGCAACTATAGAATAAAATTTCTTTTACACTTAGAGATCCCACAAACTCTGCCTGGGCATCAGTCACCCATGTAGTTACCACACCATCTATCACTTCCACCTTTGGGAAGACTATTATGTTTTCCCTCTGTGGCTTCATCACTGCCAAGCTCTTCTCTAGTAAAGAGGAAGAAACTGTTCCCACACTATCTAAGATGGTGTAGGTACTTTTGCTATTTGCCCTTATCTTGGAATGTATTTACAAGCCACTTCCTGTTTAAAAGATTTATAGAAGGCAGTTTATCACTCAGCTAATCCGACTATTTAATGTGGGCTATTGGACTGATGGGAGGGAGCACAGGAGAAAAGGAATTAACATCCAAGGACAGTTATGTAGAGCCAATGATAGCGAAAGAGACGCAGATTGAATTCTTTCCAATACAGTTCTTTCCTATCCAGCACAAACTAATAAGCCTGTCTTTAAGTTTTGTAAAACATTTGCTGCAGACGATTCAACAGGAGTGGGATTAGGTACATGCCACAGATGAAAAGGTCAGCTAGCATCTACTTCTTCTCAGCAAATTAGAAGACATTAGGAATCTTTCCTCTCCAAAACCAAGGTTTCCTTCTCAAAAAACACTTTCCCATAATCCCCTGTTGCAGTGGTTCCTCTGTTTGCTCTGTTTATTGTCAACAAATTGGAGTGAGAAGTGCTCAGTAGCATATGCTCGGTTAAACCGCCTTTCTGCTCCTGAGGCTGTCCACACTGACTCCATCTGGAAGGCTGCCTACTGAAGCAGCCCCCTCTCCAGGCTATGCCACTGCCTGTTTTCAAAGTTTCTATCTATCCATCTATCCATCTATCTATCTATGTATCTATCTATCTATCTATCTATCCATCCATCCATCTATCTATGTATCTATTGATCTAGCTATTGATCTATTGATCTATCATCTATCTATCAATTGATCGGTCTGTCATCTATCTATTATCTATCTATCAATCTATCAATCTATCTCTCTTTCTCTCTGTCTTTATTTCTGTTCCTCTGTGCCTCTCTCTTTTTTCTCTCACCCCTCTCTCTCTTCTCCCTCTTTCCTTCTCTCTCTCCTTTCTCCTCCCTCTTTCTCTCTCTCTGTCTGTCTCTCCAACACCCCCCTGTGTGTGTGTGTGCGTGTGTGTGTCTCTGTGTGTGTGTCTGTGTGTGCACATGTACATGCATGCATGCATTTGCACCTCACGCAGCCAAGAAGGGTTAAAGAGCTACCTCCTTGCTGTGATTCTCAGTTTATCCTCCTGGTCTGACTTGAGCTTACACCAAGAAGAGCACCAGGCCTCAGATTTCCCTCCTCCAGTTAGTTCTCTAGCATCCCTGTAAACTGGGTTTCTGTTTGCAATACTCTATACAGTCCCTTTCTACCTGCCGCTCTTTGGGAACTGATCCTCCTGGGAGGAAGAAGGGAGGAGGAGGTGGGGGAAAGAAGGGGAAAGTTGGGACAGAAAGGCAAATGTGTTGCTATTGAGTCAGAAGGGCAGCATCCAAAAGCAGTGAGTCACCTGCTGAAGAACATGGTCTTGCTGAATCTGTAAAGGCAAGTGGCCAAACGCACACCTGCCCACAGGTAAGGAACTCAGTGAGTCCCAGGCCTGCAGACTGCGGCATTTAACACACAAACCCACACCCTGGTTTCTGCACATTCGCACAGCAGTGTTCCCTCTCACTTGTCATTTCACAAACGACACAAGGGAAGGCACCTGTGTTCAGGAATGGCAGAAGCAGGTGGCTCAGAACGGTCACTTGTGCCACAAGCCCCCTCTCTGGAAACTCCAAAACCTCCACGTGGCAACACTAATCTGCACTGTGATTGGTATTGCATCTCTAGCATCTACTTTAGAAAATTTTCCCGCTGGGCGGCGGTGGTGGCACACACCTTTAATCCCAGCACTTGGGAGGCAGAGTCAAGTGGATCTCTGTGAGTTCAAGGCTAGCCTGGTCTACAGAGTGATATCCAGGATGGGCACCAAAACTACACAGAGAAACCCTGTCTCGAAAAACCAAAAAAAAGAAAAAATTTTCCCTAAGCAAGTATATTCTGGTGTTTCATGTCATTTTAATGTACCAAAAGAGATATTTGGTATTAACTATCATTGTTTTCTCTTAAACAACCTTATATATTCATTAGTGGTGCATCATGTAATCATTCTCACCTCTGCTAGCTCATGGAGAACTTCGTTGTGAACGTTAACTCCTTTTCTGTTGCTCTGACCAAAAATCTGCCCTGAAACAGCTTCGGAGAAGAAAACCTGCAGTTGGAGGCCCCAGTCAATCCTGGAGGGGGCGTGGCTTGGCAGGAGGAGTGTGCGTCAGGAGTGTGCGTCAGGGTCTCCTCGCCCCCTAACGTGCTGGTGAAACAGAGATGATGGGGAGTAGAGCTGGACCATAAAGCCTTGAGTCTCTCTCACAGTTACCACTTCCTCCAACAAGGCTCCGTCTCATAGAGTTCCCACGACCTCCCCAGCATATCACCATCAGCTGAAGACCCAGAGTTCACACACGGGAGCCTGTGGGAAACACGTCAGATTCAAACTGCAACACCGTCACTGAGTTCCGTTTCCTTGTTTTATTTCAGACAGGATCCTGCAATTCACAGGGTAGATAGATCAAGCTGGCCTCAAATATGCCAGAATCCTCCTGCCTCAGCTTCCCAAATGCTGGGATTACACGGATGATTGCAAGCAATCATGTCCAGCTTCATGGAGAATTCTTTTTTCTGTTTGTGTCTCTCAGATCTCTAACCTGATCCCTGGTTGGAGCACAAATCCTAATTGGTCTTAGTAATAAAAACCTGGAGACAGATGCAGGTGTAAATGCTGAAAGGTCAGAGAGACAAAAGAGAAAGCCACAGCCACCACCTCTTAATAATCCACTCTTATATCCTATCATATCTACCTGATCACTCTTTTTCAAGACCTAGGTATTAAAAAGTAACACAGCACAGCGATTTAAAGAGTACTTTGTCAGACCAGCCTGTTAGAGTCAGTCCCCGCCTCTCGCATCACCTCACTTTGTGTCTTGGGATAAATCATTCAATGCCCGGTCTTCCGTTTCCTCACTGGCCCAATGGAAAACTGCTGCGTTGTATCATGTGACAGCCAGCCACGGTGGTGCACACCTCTCACCCAAGCACTTGGGAGGCCGAAGCAAGAGGTTTGCCACGAGCTGAAAGCCAGACCCGGCTACATAGCATATTTAAGACCAGACTGGCACACACACACACACACACACACACACACACACACACACACGTAGAAAACCCTGTCTTAAGCAGCAAGAACAAAATACAGACTTTCACACATTTTGGCATCAGTCTGGGTCTTAGTTTTGGTGGCATTCCACATTTGTTGGAAGAAACTAAACCAGCTTCTCTGGATGTGGGGATTAAAAGAGTTAATATGCACTCATTTTTCTCTCTCCTCCTTTCACATGTAGAACCAGTCATGCAGGCCAGAAACAGGAGATTTACGGCTGACTCTCTCCTCTCTTGGACCACTGGCATCCCAGTGTTTCACAAGTTCCCTTGGTTTTATACTCTATACATCCTTCATCTTCCTCCTCCCGCCATGCCCACTGCCGGCTTTGACCAACACAAGAGCCTCCACTCCACTCAAAAGCCCGTTCTGCCTCCAGAGCCATCTTCCTGCCGTGAGAACCCAATCCCTCACATCTCTATCCTAAATTGATAGTGGCTCCTGCTATCTCCAGGATCAAGTTCTAAGCCCCAGGCTGCTTGCGAGGGCACAGGGTCCTTTCCCAGGTGAGCTTCCAGATCTTGATCACAATCCTCGCCTTCTACCACAACCTCTACTCAGCTGACCACCTGCGGGTCACTTGTCACACCCAGAAGTCTGAGGGCTGAAGTTTCTGAACTCTTCCCCTTGCCTGAAGCCAGCATTCCCCCTTGATCTATTTCAGCCTTTCCTTCAACACTAAGACCTCGGGTAATTCTCCTCCCAGCCCCCTGTCCTTCTATGTGCCCACAGAGGGCCTTTTAGCGGTCCCACTTCACTGTATTTACCTTTCTACCCCCTCTCTCCTGCTTCATCGATGGGCTCTTCCTAATTACAGCAAACACTCTTAAGCCATGCTTCTTGGTCCTTGTACTTAACCTTCCCCCGTCCCGTAGCTGATAGCCCATCCGTGGTTCTTAAATGATGAAGGGAAGTCAACGGTGTGTGTGGTACCGGATGGTAGTATATTGAGAAAAGAAGTTGAAAGGATGACGTAAGAAAAAAAAAGTCTAATTACCCCTCTCCTCTGACGAAGTCGTCCGTTTCGTTCCCCTTGCTTCCCTGTCCTAGAAAGTGCCACCACCCGAGGGAACAGTCCGTGCCACGGTGCCCTCGGGCCAGAACACTGCCGCTCCTTCCTCCGCCATTGACACCCATGCTCTGTCTGGGCACCTGCTAAGTGGACATTGTCCTTACTCCCATAACAAGAAAGCATCCTTTAGGACACTGCCCTGATTTTAGGGAAAAGACCGAAAACTATCAAAATGCTGTTAGGAATCAAAATTGCTTATGTGGTAATAAGAAAACGATGGAGCGTGTGGACCAGCACCAAACCTCAAGTACTTTCTCTGACTTAAATTGCTTCTTAAATGCCTGCTGCTTTGTGTAAAAGGCAATCGTGTGAGTACTTTCGCAGACTTTCAACACAGTGCCAAGCCACCCCAACACCCAGACGCTCTCAGGAGTTAAATCAGAGTTGATGGGAGTACCAGGAGATAACATGCCAAGATCCATTTGTGGTATAGGAGCCACACAAAGGGTAAGATTTCCCCATGATGCATTTTAATGACAAGGGTGGGCCAAGGGTAAGCCAAAATCCCAATGGACCAAAGCCTGCTCATCAAAAGCTGGCCTTAGCTTTTGCGGACGTGAAGGCAAAGAGTGCCGAGACACCAGACGCAACAGTAGCAAACCGTGACAAGAGATTGCATCCAGTCCTTGAGAAGCAACAGTTACATGACATACCATGGCTGCTTTAGAGGTGGATAAAGAAAATACAGAATTCACACTCTTGCCAAGTGGCTACCATGCCTCCCCTACGTGTTTATGTTCTTTTGAGTAAGGAGTAGAAATGGTTGCCAGAAGTTATTAGAAAAAGCAAAGCAGATATACTCAAATCTGAACAGTAATGGTCTGAAATGTGGAATATGCTGCTATAGCGTCTATGGATACTTTACAAGCCGTATGTCATCTTTAGGTCCCATGCCAGGGGAGATAATTAAATGAGAGGCTCCCTATTGTATCACGCTCTAGGTCCCTACAGTAGAACTGCATTTTCAGCAAAGAGATGTTGTAACAAATCCCTTTGACAATTCCAGCACTACGTGTCTCCACCCCCTTGGAAAGAATTCAGCACAGAGCCACTGCCTGCTACCTCTGTCTGTGGAGTCGGTTGTACCGCACCTGCACTGGGAACCTTGGGAAACAGTTCAATGATGTCCAATGCTATTTTCAAGGAACAGAAATTAAATGTCTCCTAAAAAAATGGTGAACCAGATTCTTACAACCATGATCTTGCTTGCTGGGGCATTCTTAGAGCTCACTAATATTTCCCTTATTCCCTCCATTCCTGGATGTTTAGGGCTATGACTCTTTCCAACCTAGTGAAAAGAGACACAGCCATTCACTTATCTTGGATAGTGAATTATGAAGTGGAAGTGGTGAGGTGTTGCTGAGCAGACGCACCCAGGAACAATGCTTCTCTACTTCTCTTTCCTTGCATGAACACCACAGGCACAGCTGTCCCAAGGTCAAATGGCTTGGGATGTTGAACTACCAAATGGTGTCACCTAACCCTACAGTGGACTTAGTGTGACAATGAAATTTTGTGCTGTTAAAACACCATACTCCTCACTACACAGAAGTTACTGTACCTTCGGATCTTGGGAAGTGGAGTTTATCTTTATGGGCCGGCTCTATACTGTTCACTTTTTTAAAAATGATAAACCTGGAGCGTGGAATGCAGCTGAGTTTTCGGGATGCTTGTCAAGCATGCATAAATCCCTGGCTTCCATCCTCAGCACCACATAAACCTGGAATAGTGGTATATACCCATAGTCAGCATGTAGGAGATGGAGGCAGGAGGACCAGAAGTTCAAGGTCATCTTTGGTACATAGAGAGTTTGAGTCCAGCTTGCAATATGTAAGACCCTGTCTCTAAATAAATAAATATTTAAAAGTAATCCAAGCCGGGCGTTGGTGGCGCACGCCTTTAATTCCAGCACTCAGGAGGTAGAGGCAGGCGGATCTCTGTGAGTTCGAGGCCATCCTGGGCTACCAAGTGAGCTCCAGGAAAGGCGCAAAGCTACACAGAGAAACCCTGTCTCGAAAAACCAAAAAAAAAAAAAAAGTAATCCAAATCCCAGAAGAAAACTCATTGCCTGTTTCACAAAGAAATGCAAAATAAAATGAAAATAGATTGAAGTATTTCCTTTAGAATTGGGTTAGGAATACAGAACCTCAAAAGACTCTAAATACCCAAAACAATTCTGAGCAAAAAGAACGATGCTTGAGGGATTGCCATCCCAGACCTCAAGGTATATTACAGAGTCATAGTAATAAAAACAATATGGTACTGGCACAAAAATAGACATGTAGACCAATGGAACAGAACCAAAGACCCAAACATGAGTACATATAACTATAACCATCAAGTGTTAGACAAAGATATTGAAAACACACACTGGAAAAAAGACAGTGTCTTTAACGAAAGGTGCTGGGAAATATGGATAGCCACTTGTAGAATGAAATTAGACCCACATGTTTCCCCCTGTACAAACACTGACTCAAGTGGGTCAAAGACCTAAATGTGACACCTGAAACACTGAAACTGCCAGAAGAAACCATCAGCAGTACCATAGGATATAGAAATAGGAAAGGACTTTCTGAACAGGACTCCATTTGCCCAGGGATTGAGGTCAACAATTGACAAGAGGGATGTCATGAAACTAAAAAGCTTCTACACAGCTAAAGAAGGAATCAACTGAGTGAAGAGGAAGCCTGTAGAATGGGAGAGAATCTTTGACAGCTATCATCTGACAGGGGATTAATATCCAGCATATATAAAGAACTCAAAAAATAAGGAACCATTCAAACAATGAGCTTGCAATCTGAACAGAGAGTTCTCAAAAGAAGAAATAAAAATAGCTGAGAAATGTCTCAAAAATGCTCTTTGTCCTTAGTAATTAGGGAAGTGCAAATCCAAACAACTTTGAGATTTCATATTACCCCATTCAGAATGGCAAAACAAGTAACAACAAATAATAGAGAGGACATGGAGACAAGGGGCCCTTCATTCAGTGTTGGTGAGATTTCAAACTGCTCCAACCACTCTGGAAAGTTCTCAGAGTAGAGAACTTTCAAAAAGCTAAAAATAAATGTACTATATGACCCAGCAATAGCACTCCTCAGTATATGCTTAAAGGACTCAACATTCTACCTCACAGACACTTGCTCAGCCATGTTCACTGCTGCTCTGTTCACACAATATCTAAGAAGTGGAAACCGCCTATGTGCCCTTCAATTAACCAATAAATAACGAAAATGTGGTGTATGTATACACTATGGAATACTACTCAGCTACTAAAAAGTAAAATCATGAACTTTACAAGTAAACGGATTGAACTAGAAAAGGTCATCTTGAGTAAAGTAAGCCAGAACCCCACAAAAAACCATGTTCTCACTTATCTGTGGTTCCTAGCTCCAAATTCTCAGACGTAAGTGTATAACACAGAGCACTTGCAGAAACCGGGATCTCAGATGTAAGTGTATAACACAGAGCACTCACA
>CABHPR010157479.1:17424-59998 GCA_902168415.1 Peromyscus melanophrys | reverse complement strand
AGAATAAAATGAATTTTAATAACATCAGTTTAACCAGTATATACAATTAACTATCATTTCAATATACAATAAGTTTAACAATAATATATGAATTTTTTTTAATTTTTGAAAAATAAAAGAAGTTAGTAAATATTAAACCGTAGTCTTTCTGATGATTGTTTGGCCTAAATGGACCTCAAAGCTCAGGGAACATAATGGACAATGAATTGGAAGGCCTCTGGCTACCTGAAATAATGTTAAAGAAATAATGATAAAAGAAACGCAATAAGGAAAGCAGAGGCATGAGACTACTTTCCTAGGGTGGGAAAGGGAAAAGATGGAAGTAGGATGAAGAAGACAATTGGGGTGGGTGGCAAATGGAGGCTCTGCATATTTTACAAAGGGATGATATTGTTCTTACATGCCTTTGCTTAGATTCTTTTAGGATTGTATGAAAATATTGTTTTGTTTTGTTTTTTTTTTTTTTACAAGGTAGGAATTTTAAGGCTGAAAATGAACTAAATAATTTGTTCAGGGTTTCAACTTAGCATTTAATAAAAAAAGATTCACATAATCATGGAACTTCTGGTAAATTCATGAATTCTTGGGCTTTCAAAAAGAAACTAGTTTGGAAAAGTTCACAGATTCCTATAATGAGAACACTGTAAAATTCCTCAGAGGGAAACAATGGTGATCTACCTTTGCAACTGGGTTGTGTCAGTACATTTACCTTAATGTGGTCTCCTCTCTTGTGGTGATGAACTGGATGTTAGCAAACATATAAGCAAGTGTTACTGCTATTTTCTTCCTCTACCAGAGGGGCTTGCTACCATCCTAAGTCTTCTTACTTGGTATAATTTAATAGAGCCTATCTTAACTGTTTTCGTGAAACAGTTTGATCTGTGAAGGAGGCCTTGAAGTAAGAAATCACAAAATAGTGTCATAAATATGACTGAAGAAATTTAAAAAAATTATTTTATAATATAAGAAAGAAACCTTAAAGTTAAATTACTATTTTGCTATATAATATAAAAAAAACTTCTACCACTATATACAAAATTGTGGAGGCTACAATACATGATGAGATAGTTGAAATAGGGACTAGAAAGATGGCTCAGTGGGAAACAGCAATGAATGCTCTTCCACAGGCCCCTGGTTCAACTCCCAGCTCTCACATGGCAGTTAACAACTGCCTGCAACTCCTGTTCCAGGGAATCTAATGGTTTGAGGCCTCTGTGGCCACTGCACTGCATGTGATGAGCAGACCAAAACACCCATACACGTAAAATAAAAGTGAAGAAACCTCAAAAGATTTAAAAGGATACTAGAAAGGGAAAATGACAAAAAAAACCCTAACTTTAGTTCAATTAATTTGTGAACACAGATGAAAAGAATTTTTTCACAATACAGTTTAGATTTTTTCACAATAAATTTTAGATTCTGTTCCTTAAAAAAAACCAATAATCATACTAGTGTGAATGGTTTGAATTATTTGAAGAACAAAATCTCATGAGTGTAATAGTTGTTAAATTATTAATATTATTAAATTTTATGAATTATAAGTTCTGTTTCCCTTTGCACCTGTTATCACAGGAACATTAGCAAATATTAGTTTATAAATTCATTTATAATCTCTTTGGTGTTTATATACTATACCATATGACTGAACATTATATAATAATAATACAATATTAATTTCAAATGAAAATAGCTATCTATCAGTTTTGGAATAAATGATACTGAACAGATTTTTAAAATAGCACATCTTCATGGCTGTAGAACATTGAACTACAATTTAACAGACTGATTTCGTACTACTGATAACAGTCACACTCACTTCTGATGCCGTTTTGAAGCATTGCTGGAATGCACATTGTAGGGGTGTTCCTTAGACTTCATTTTTGGAATGCTGTTATTTGTTCTATTTCTTTACTTCTGAAATGGTTTTTCCTGTGGAAGTGAAGGGATAGAATGTCATAATCTGAGTATCAGATGTACTGCGGTAGTGTATGACCTGGTGACATGCTCTTCCTAGTGGCTGTTTCTTTGCTGCCTTTGCTGTAAGCCATTGATTATGTCCCCTTTTATTAGATAAGCATTTAAAGCTACAGATGTGACCATTAACTCGTGCTCAGAATATGACATATAAACAAATTTATAGTGCTTTAATAATGGTCCTGACTACAATATTCCTAAAATTTCATTTCATCTTTTATCTGTGGAAAAATTATAGATAAATAATTTTTAAGATAAAAATTATTTTAACTTGTCTTCTTCGGTTTACAAATACATCCAGATTTTGGGGTTATCTATTCTCACTGAAATGGTTATACCATCTCTTTTGATATACCTCACATGTGCTGCAAAGATCAATCTTAAATACTGGTAATAACCATTCACGGTCGTCTTTGTTAAGAGAAAGTTCACAGTCATACACTCATGACCACTGTCAAGATTCTTTCATGATTTATTCTGTAAGACTTACATATTTTAGATAACATTTAAACTTTTGCTGTGTTCTAGCCATTAGAAGATGTTGAACATCCTATGAAAATTTAAGCCATGTGTATTCTATAGTTGTTGAGTAAATGTTCTAGAAAGTATAATTAAAATACAGAAAATGAGAAGATGTTCCTATCTTTCATGGCCTAAATTTAATAAACTTCCATTTGTTTTTTGAGATGCTAAAATTTTCTATTACAGTTGTAAAATTGTCTATTTTTCCTTTTAATGTATTTTAAGGTTCTTTTAGAAATATATATTCATAAACATAGTAACTCACAATTCATTCATATGCTAAGTGTTATAAAGTTCCAAATCTCACATGTAATTATCTTTTTCCTGAATTATACTTTATCTAACATTAATATGGTCATGCTAGGGCTCTTATTTACTGTTTGCTAGTATTAGTTTCATTCCGGTTGTTTCCAAATAAGTTATGTCATTGTATTTCAAATGCAATTTTTACAGTTAGAATAGTGTTTTTATTTTTATCTATTTCATTAACACCTGTTTCTGATTATAGTGTCAAGTCCATCTGCCTTGAAATATGTTATTGATATGATTTGAATCACATTTAACATCTTATTATCCTTCCCTATTTATTTGTTTTTAAACTTTTGTTCTATTTTTTTAACTGTTGGAGAATATATTTTAAATTTTGCATTTTGTTTTAATAACTAAACGTTACCTCTGCCTTTAAAGTAAAATGCAATGGTTATTTTAGAGATTAAAATATGCTGTCTTAATTTTTATAGAGTTGGCTACCTAATATACTCTCATGAATCACAGGAAAGTTGAAATAATGTAGTTTTCTTAAATTTATTTGTGTCATGGATGTATGGTATATTTAATGTGTGTAATTTCCATAGAATTGGCATTTCAGTTGTATTACTATCTGATATAATTTTATTAAATCTATTTTATTTCCTGTAATATAACAAAAATGCAACTTAACATTTTATATTATGTTATCAAGATTTTATTTAGTTTTTAGATTTGGAAGAAGACATCATGCTGAAAGCAGAATTATTTTACGATTTATTTCTTTCAACATATTAAAAGGACAACTATTCAGGATATCTGTAGAGTCAGGAAATTACTAATGATCTATGGGAAGGGGCACTCAAGGAAGAGCAGATACTCTGCACTGTTACAAATGTTTTTAAAAAAACTATGAAAAACAAAGGAATTGAGTTAAGATGTGGAGTGTCTGATAGAGGAATGAATGTTGTAGTTGTTTTTTTTAACTCTTTTGCTTTTCTGGAGGGCCTGCCAACAGTTCACAATTAAATCCACAAGAAGGCTTATTTTTTCTTATAAATGCCAGACTTTTCTTATAAATGCTTGGCTTATTTCTAGCCAACTTTTCATAACATGAATTAGCCTGTCTACCTTTGCCTATGGGCCTTTATCTTCCTCTATTTTTCTATACCTTTCTTGCACTTACTCTGTGGCTGGCTGTGAGGCTTGAGGGCTGGCACTTTTGCGTTCTCCTCTCCTTGTTCTCTTGTTCCTTCCTGATTTCTCCTTCTATTTATTCTCTGAGCCTGCCAGCCACACCTACTCTTTCTCTTGTCTTGCTATTGGCACTTCAGCTTTTTATAAGACCATCAGGTGTTTTAGACAGGCAAAGAATCACAGCTTCACAGGGTTAAACAAATGCAAACATAAAAGAACGTAACACATCTTTGCATCATTAAAACGAAGTTCCACAGCATAAACAAATATCACATATTTTAAAATAATATTTCACAACATTTCCCCATTTTTGTCTGAATAAAAATGAAAGGTTTTAACTTTAACATAGTACAACTATACACAACAAAAACTGTTATCAAATAAGAATTATTTACAATGTGCAGTCTATTTATATTTAGCAAACTCAGATAAAACATTCCACCATCTGTCCCATCTTAGTGACTCCAAAGTTTTATACCTAATTTACTTTCAATCTTAACTGAAACTTCATTTAATCTTTAACTCCATCAAAGTCCCCAGAAGGAATTAATGTTACCTAACAATGGAGACATTTGACTGCCTCGATAGTCACCAAAAGTTCCTTTGCAACACTGGGGCATCCATCTTCAGCCTACAGGCCTAGAGTATCTGGCAGACTTTTCAGTGAAGCAGGAATTTTGCAGGACTGTCCTTCCTTGTTTTGGCAAAGTTCAGCAGTCACTTTCATGTGGGTTCTGCATGTCCAGTCTGCACAGCACATAGTCAAGCAGTCACAGAAAAAGCAGTTTCTTGCCAAAATTGCTAATCTTGCCACAAAGAAAGCAAACTCCTGTGGAGTTTCTTCTATGCCCATCATCCTTTTACGAAGTAAATTGGTGCTACCAGGAGCAGATGCGCCTCATTACCCTAAGTTAGCAAAACATTCTAAATGCCATATTCTGTAGGTCTTTGAAGTGTTGGAAGACCATTTATCTAACATACACCTGTTCCACCTTGAAAACATAACTAATGTGCCTTCAAGTTTGATTATTATAGATTAACTACTAATCTCATTTATTTTTACATTGCATTTTTAAAGGAGCTGCATAAGAAAAATACCCCAAACAAGAGTAGAAACATATGTACAGTGTACCAAAATTAACTTTAAATTTGTATTAATATTCCAAAATCCATGCCAATGCAAAATATCTGAAATTAGTAGTTGTCCTTTTTTATCTGATATTCTTATGTTACACTACATTATAACAAACATCCATAACTAACCAATAACCAAGGTGTACACACCCCTTTTGGGAACATGGATGTCATTTTCTCTAGACTGCTTCCTATTTTCTCTGGGTGAAGTCATTTTTAGGGGTCTCTGAGAAAAAAATTTGAGATAGAGGCCAAGTCATTGGAAGACCAGCTACAACCTTTGTTAATAGATATCACCTGTCAATTTTCAGGGAGTCTCTCTTGATCACACCTGATCCATATTAATCTGGAACAAATCTACAGCCTCTTGTTTTCTGTGGAACCAAAAGCAAAATCGCTTCTCCAAAACATTTTTAAACTTCTATTTGACAAATACATTTTTGACTTCTTTTTTAAAGTTAAGATAGCCCTAAAGTATGTAGGTTGGTTCAATTTTGTAGTCCAGTTCACAATCCCATGTCACCCAGCAGCTGTCTCTTGCTCATCAACTAGCAAAAATTCAAAATCAACACGATATTATATAGGATCCAGACTCCCTGCTTATTTACCTTCTTTACATGGCTTTTTTCTTTTATATTACTTTTAGTGTCTCTTTAAAGACTTAATTTTTTAATTATTTCTTTCTTTCTGTGACTGTCTATACCCATTTTCATTTCTTTCTTAAGCCTATGTACATTGTGGAACACACTGGAACCTGTTTAGAGGTTTTCGTTTTTGTTTTTGTTTTTTGTCTTTTTTACATACTTTTTGATCACAGGAGCAAACTTTAACCTGCTAAGTTACACCTGAATCCTCCATGCATCACTTGGCTGGATCTGCTTCCTTTTAGGGTTGTGAAAGCCAAATCTAAAACTTGCAGCCTGGTCAGAAGTGCCCTTGACCAGGAACTGCATTCAACCCACAAGCTGTGGAACACCAGTGCCCTGCACTGTGGAAGGCACTATTTAGTTAGTTGGGGTTTTTTTGTTTGTTTGTTTGTTTGTTTGTTTGTTTTTATTTCTACTTAGCCTGGTAAGTAGTTTCTGTAGAGCAGAACTTCTTAGAGGGACTGTGTCCATTTTTGTTTGTTTTGTCTTGTTTTTCAAGATTTCTCAGGCCCTATGGAAATTTGTGAGCCCCACCCTGGTACTGATTTTTTTTTTTTATTCTTTTGCTTTTTTGGAGGGCCCCCAAAAGAGCAAGGAGTAAAAACAACCAAATGCAGAATGTGCTGAAGGATAAATAACACTAAAGACCTCAAAAATTCACATGAGCCAGGTGACAGTGGTACAAGCCTTTAATCCCAGCACTCGGGAAGTAGAGCCAGGCATATCCCTGCGAGTTCAAGGCCAGCCTGGTCTACAGCATGACATCCAAGACAGCCATCAAAACTGCACAAAGAACCCTGTCTCAACCCCCCCCCCACCAAAAAAAAATTATGAAACTATACTATGTAGCTAGAGTTTTCTTGCCTGGCCCACAGTCAGGACAAATCTCTTTCACCTGCCAGTTCCACAGCCGCTCAGACCCAACCAAGTAAACACAGAGACTTATATTGGTTACAAACTGTATGGCCGTGGCAGGCTTCTTGCTAACTGTCCTTATATCTTAAATTAATCCATTTTTATAAATCTATACCTTGCCACATGGCTCGTGGCTTACCGGCATCTTTACAGGCTGCTTGTCCTGGCAGTGGCTGGCAGGCTGTGACTCCTTCTGCCTTCCTGCTCTTTTAATTCTCTCTGTTAGTCCCGCCTATACTTCCTGCCTAGCCACTGGCCAATCAGTGTTTTATTAGCAACACATTTGCCATACAGAACATCCCACAGCAATACTAGACTACTGTTGTGGAAGTTTCCTGAACACACACACACACACACACACACACACACACACACACACACACACACACACACACGGGGCCAGGGGGAGAGTCATTACCCTAAATCAGAGCAACAATACTCCTACTGGGCACCAGAGACTAACTAATAAAAAGCCCAGTGCAATGAATAGGTTACTGCTTTTGGAGCAGTTGGCCAGTGAGTTCCTATAGACCACCAAACATTGCAGGCTATTATCATTACTCTTGGCAACCCCCAGAATTAGACCTTCCAACCCTACTGTTATCATACTTCAATCATAGAGCATAGAAAATTCATGCTTGGAACTGAACTCAATGCTTCATTCCTGCTGGCTATCTTTTAAAATTGTGTAAGGTGCTGAGAAGTCTTGTGCAGGAGAGTAAATGCATCTATTATACCCCAGCTGTGTACCTTTTGAGCTCTAAAAATGCCTAGCCTGGTAGGATATGACCTCTGATGCAATACTGGCAGGAAGGAGTAAACAACTACTTTCTGATTAGATCTAAATCCTGCTCCACACGATGAAAGCAATATCTGACACTATTTTTCAGCCAAGAATCTGTGGCTAGATAGGTCATAGGCCTACTACTATATTTTGCTAAATAGAAATAGCATCAAACTGACCCTTAATGATGTATCATTTAGATCCACAAATCAATGCATCTCTTAGCCCTCTTCTGAGAAGCTTCTATTTGAAGTAAATAGTGATTGACACAATGACTAACAGCTGGCCTGACTGTAGTGACTAAGACACTGCAGAATGCTCAGCCCTAAATGAAATGCATATACAGCATCCCTTTCATTCAAAAGCACAGGAATCATTGTATGGTAAGGGAACGAAAGAACACAGGACTCTGCAAGGATGCACTGTTTTCTGGACATAGAGTAGCAGCTACACATATGAATAAGACAGCCTGCACAAGACCTCTGCAAGCCCAGATCACACCAAATCCCTGCATGGAGGTATGAAATAGGCACTTAGTGTCACCCCTAGTGATGGAGGTATTGACAATCTCTAGGTATTAGGAGATGGTCTTCACTGACAATGTAGCCACTAATAGGTTGACCATATTTAAATGGCAGATGTGGGAGCCCACAACTGACTCAGTTTCCCAGTTTTCAATAGAGTTCAAGCTTCTGTGCTCCAGGGCTGTGAGAAAGTCCCGATTAGCCCACAGAGCCTCCTTGAAGGACTGTGAGAAAATTCTGATTAGCCCACAGGAAGGAACACACTATCTAGCTAGATTCAGGCTGCTGATGCCAGCCGGAAGTACATCAGGATAGAAAATGAAAAGACCTGCTCCTTGACACGAGGCAGGATAAATAGTGGTTGAATGCCTGTGCTGTGCATTGTTCTAACTCGGTCCTTCAAAATTGGCCTGGGGATTTAGCTCAGTGGTAGAGCGTTTGCCTAGCAAGCACAAGGCCCTGGGTTCAATCCTCAGCTCAAAAAAAAAAAAAAAAAGAACTTAAAATTGTATATAAGCTGGCTATGAAATAAACTCGGGACTGTCTGGCATTGACTGGCAGACCTCTCGACTCTTTTCTGTCTTCTTCATTGTCTCTTCAATCCCCATGCCTCTACCCAGCTATCCAGCTGACTGTTGGCAAACTCCAACAGGAAGACCAAACAGATAAGAATATTTTGGCCACAAAAATTGGTACTGATGAGAAACACACACACACACACACACACACACACAGACACACACACACACACACACAGTTGGACTGGAAGGGAAGTGAGCTGTACATGAGAAAAGTTCATGGTAGGATATGGATATGATTAAAAAACACATATGAAACTACCAAAGCAGTTTAATATATATGTTAAATACATACAAACATATGTACATACGGACATATGTACACTATATATGTATATATACAAAATAAAATAAAATCCTACTTTGTGTCTTATATCTAAACTATAATTCATTATATTGCTTCTTACATGCATTCTATTTTCCTCTTCTTGGCTTCTCAATATTTTTTCATTTATTGTATTTTAGAAGTTTGTCTATGAGATCTCTAGTATGGCTTTTTGTCATATTTCCTTGTTATTTTTTATGAGATTGTAGTTTTATCCATTAGGCTGCTAAACTCACTTGATTTACAATGCTCTGAAACATAGTTTTCTCACATACATCATTCTATTCTACTTTCTCTGCTCTGAATGTCAGGATTTGGGTTATTGGCTATTGATATTTATTTTTCCACTGCTATGTAATATCCTTTGTTAGCTCCTTTTTATGAAAATAAACTTTCCATTTAATTTTTTATTTATTGTTGTGTCTGTATGTGTATAATGTGATATATGATTTATAGTAACCCTCCCTCTATGTCATGAAAACATTTAATTTGTTCTGAAATT
The DNA here is from genome assembly GCA_902168415.1 of Peromyscus melanophrys. Taxonomy (NCBI): domain Eukaryota; kingdom Metazoa; phylum Chordata; class Mammalia; order Rodentia; family Cricetidae; genus Peromyscus; species Peromyscus melanophrys. Next base: position 50,650 of record CABHPR010157479.1, on the reverse strand, counting down.
TGCTGTTGAAGTCATCTGTAAAATTTTCATTAAAAATGTATGTCTATTTTTCAGTTTCAGTTTCTGTATTTTATTCCAATTAAAGAAGGTTTGTGTTTTTCTTCTCTGATGTCTTTAATCATTATTAGTGTATATTTTTTAACCTCTTTAAATTGATTCATGATAAAAAATTTAAATATTTAATCTCATTGTAGTTCAGCATCAATATTGTCCTTCTATTTTATTATGTATGGGTAATATTTTCCAGTTAATGTTGTTTTATTTTGACTATCACAAAAATCAATTGTTAGTACTCATTTTTAATTTTTTCCAAAATTTGTTAAATTTTTCTTTCTAAAGGGGAATCTAATTCATTCTAAGATGTTGCAAGATAACCAAATTATGGGAGCTGGGGGCCAAAACATAGGTATTTATATAATTAATAGCTAAACATTTAGAAAGTAGCTTTGGAAAGATTCCAGTGGTGAATGAACAAGGATTCCTAAAGACTAGATATATAATTTCTTAAATATTTTCACAAACAAACCCAGGAGATCATGAAAATTTGATGTTCAGGTAGACAACATAAATTAGCTCTAAAGATAAAAGAAAAAATGACAGAGTTGTTAAAAGAAAAGCTGATACCTTAGAATCCAACAAAAGATGGTTTCCATTGAGTAGGTTCATCATCAGTTATATACATGAGGCTGCTTGAAACAGGAGCTGAAATTTCTGTAAAGGTAGGTGCTATCTTTATTGGTATCATAAAAAAAATGTAAGGGATAATTAAAATAAAGAGGCTGTATTAGTGGGGGTTCTCTAAAGGAACATAACTGATAGAATTCATTCTGTAGAGCAATTTATTAGCGGGGATGAGTAGTCCAACAATTGCACTCTGAATGCTGTCGAAGATGAAAACTTGGTAAATGAACAGTCTAAGAAGCTAGACACTATTTTAGTCATGAAGTCTTAGCGAGATGCTGGTCTCCACTCCATGTTGTATGCCAGAGAAGCTGGATTCTAATGACAAAGGAAAATGGTAGCAACAAAAATGACATAGAATCTACCAGCAAAAAACATAGCCAGGCAAACAAGCACTTTTTACTTTTTCACTAGACCCCTTTGCACTCAGACCCCTTTATATCTGGGCCACCACATAAAGGTGCTGTCCAATTCTGGAGACTGTGTTCTCTCTACAGTTTATAATTCTTGGAGATACTTTCACAGACCTGTCCAGGGATTCTGGTGATGAGCAAAATTAACTATTAAGAGACCTAGCTAGTTCTGGATACTGCAAGTTGGCAAGAAAGAGATATCATTCGGTTTCTTTATTGAACCAGTATTCAAATCCAAAACCCATTGAGTGAAGAGTTGGCCAGGTTCTCAAGTTAAAATTCCTCACAATACAACAGTGATTGTATGCCATGATATTCCGAGTCATCATTCAAGAGGTCAGTAGTCTTTACTTGTGTTGCAACGCACTGGATGCAGAAGAACTGGGGAAATGACCAGACACTTGCAAGATCATCAAAAAAGAATCTGATTTGATTTGATATTTAGAGGAATCAAGCATTGTTGCTGTGCTGCTGAGCATTTACAACGATTACACAATATAAGTGGTCTTTCTCTAGTTCCTAGAACAATGATTTAAATCAGAATATCAGGCTATTTTGAATAATCCTTATAATTGTCTCAGAAATAAGAGATTTTGACTGAATGATAAAAGAAATCATTCTATTTAAAATGAACAAACTGGGCAGATTGTAAATAATAGACTGCCAGAAACTCAATTACTTGCTCTAATTTAAGGTATAATGATAGATATAGTATCATTATATGAACACATTTATAAATATAGGATTATTGATTTTGTGTTGGCATACATTAATATTTAAGTGAGAACTGAATATCAGCAACCATTCACCTAGACATAGTTTAACAGTATGTCATTAGATATTTGTTCTCAGGCTATGTCAATCTCTTATCATTTGAAATAATACAATATTAGAAATCTAGATCAACAGGACAGTCTAAGAGTAACAGTGATATCATACATCTTCAACACTTTTAAATAGTTTTGATAAGACATACATATATGTAGTGTGTAAGATAAAGATTTTTCTTAAAAAATCATGTAAATTTATTCTTATCTTGTTTTCCACTTCTTAGACTAGCCAAAATAATATAATACTAAAGCTTAATATTTTATTTTATACACTTATCCTTTGATACTATGTAGCTTATACATTGCATTTTGTCAAGGATCCTACACAATGTATTTTAATGTATTCCAGATGTGTATTACTGCTCTTATCTTAAGCACTTTCCCTGCTGTGATCCTATCAGGCTGGTTGTGAACTCATTCAATAATAACACAAAGGTATTTTCAGCATGATACTGAGAATTGTCATCATATGCATGTATTTATTTACCTAATATAATCTTTACACTGAAAAATTATTGTGAACCCCAGTACACACTTTTAACCCTAGCAGTCCAGAGAAAAAAAGCAGGAAGACCACTGAGTTTTCAAGGCCAGGTTGGTCTAAGTATCAAACTTCAGGCCAGGCAGAGCTACCTAGAGATGATATGTCTCAAAGAAGGTGGAGGAGGAAGAGGAGAAGAAGGAGGAGAAGGAGTAGGAGGAGTATTGGTGAAATTATTAAGACAACTCCACGTAGTTAAAAGGTAGGTTTATTTTGTGGGGTAACTTACAAGTGAAGGGATAGGTTACAGGGTCTGGGAGAGGTGTAGCACAGTCCGGCGGTGTTCTCTGGAGAACTCTGTTCGGTCTACCTCCAGCGTCCAGGGTCCAGGAACAAAGGGAGCCAGTGCATCCGGATCTCGGGTCTTTAGGGTCCTCTCTCGGCCCGCCTTGTAGGCATGACAATTACAGAAGCCTCAGTGGGGGTTGGAACTTCCAGATCAAAGCTGGAATGGCTACCCATTACAGAGGAGGAGGAGGAGAGAGACAGAGACAGAGACAGAAAGAGGAGGGGTTTGAAGGGCAGGGAAGGAGAGGGGAGGGGAGGGGATTGAAGGAGAGAGGAGGGAAAACTTGCAGTGCATTGGTGTCCTGGCTAGTCTTGGTTGTCAAATTTGATATACCTGTGCAGAAGGGACTTCAGTTCAGGAATTGACTCATTAGATTGCCCTGTGTGCACAAATATGGTGTTTGGTTTTGATTTCTAAATGATGGAGGAGAGTTTATCCTACTGTGGTCTTGCCATCTGTGGGCAAATAGACCTGTATTGTATAAAAATGATAGTTCAGGAGAAACAGGGGAAGCATGTCAGTAAACAGGGTTCCTCTCTGATTCCTGCTTAGGTGCTTTCCTCTGAGTCCCTTCCTTAAGTTTGTTTTGAGCTTTTTACTTGGTTTCCCTTGAACGATGGACTATATTCTTTAAATCAAATAGACTCTTTTGTTCCCAAGTGGTTTTGCATTAGTGTTTTATCACACCAACAGAAATGAAAGTAGGTGGACAAAGTCTATGAAGGAGACTGGGGAATCCTATGGAAGGAGGCTCTAAAGGTTTTTTTTTTTTTTTTTACACTCTAGAACAGAGCTCTTAGTCTCTCTCTCTCTCTCTCTCTCTCTCTCTCTCTCTCTCTCTCTCTCTCATCTGTCTCTCTCTCTGCATATAATCAAAATATTTCAAATTTCAAAAGAGACAGTTTATCTTCTTAGACTGTCTTTGAGAATTGTACTTGTCACTTATCAGTGATTAGTGAAAATGAATAAACTGTTTTACAAGTTCTGCATGCAGGAAAGTACCCCTTGATAATGCACTGATGATATCAATCTACAGACCCTGGGTTTTATTCAGTTCCAGAGGAGTTCATTTTCTTGATTGATTAATTGATGCATTTTGTAAGAGTGTTGGACTTCCCCAAGTACTAAAAATGAATAGTTCTTTTAGTCAAAAGAATCTCAAGAATAAGTTCAATATTTTTCAACAAAATAATTTTAATCCTTATCCATATTTATCACATTGTGTCATGCAGAAGTGTTTTGCTAGCATGATCTCATTTATCATTTATTACTTCTGTCATCTCTTTTTGCTGTTGACAGGACACTCACTGAATTAAAGAAGCAATTGCTCCACAAGGCTCCATGGGAAAAGTGCCAAATATCACCCTCCAGATGGCCATTTCTTTGCAAAAATATTGATTTCCATCTCTGAACTTGATCCAAGAGTCCCATGATAATGGTGACAGTTTACTGATCTTCTCAATGAGTGGACCAAGAGGGTTCAAGCCATGGTGGCCTGTCATCACATTGTGAGCTAGCACAGGCTGCCAGGAAAGGTGAGTAAAGTGTGACTTGGCTGAATCATACTTCGTCACAAATATTATTGTTACTAATTTAAAATGTTCCTTTGCATGTGAACATTGCTTTCTATACTACAGTGTCACCTATTTATGCTTTAAAATTCTTGTAGTATCAAAAACTGTGCAGAATATCATAAAGTTCATGGTGGGCTGTCTGAAGTGAACCTATGCTGCTTTGTAATCAGAACACAGACCACAGTATTAAAACTGCTTGTGTTTCCCTCTCATACAATGATACTCATTACATTATTATAGTGTGATGTAATGTGTGTTTGTGTGTGTGTGTGTGTGTGTGTGTGTGTGTGTGTGTGTGTGTGTATGAATTGGACTAACTGCTATTTAGAAAAGAAAAGCATGTAATGCACAGACATAGAGGGGACCTCCACTAACACTTCTAATGCATAGCATGTTGCTATTGAAAGAATGGGCCCAAAAAGAGATTGCCAGATGAGTGGCAGCTGGAGAAGCATATATTCTCAGATTACTATGACATAAAACAGCAGTATCCTGAAATGGTTTCAGGAATTGTTTAGTGGTTAAGGAATGAATGAATTAGAGAAAAAAAAACACTAAAGAATTTCTTACTATCATTACTAAAGTGTTGTGATATGCATTTTTCTCCACTGAACCTGAGAATGAAAATGGCCTTTCCCTCCTCTAAGTGAGTTTGAAGATGTATTTTAAGAGGAAGCATAATTGGAGATAATTTGACCATTAGTACAAATATATGCAATATCAGATTTGAAGACATTAATAAGAAACAAGTGTTTGTAGTAGATGAGATGATGCAGTATGTTTAACAATTTCCTTACTTAACATATTTGATATTAGTCCATAAAGCTAATTAGTGGTTTGAATATGATATATTTTCAATATAAAAGTGGTTGAGTATGAGGTGAGCTATTAGTAAAGGTTAATAAAAGAACAAATGATCAGTATTATTATGAATGCTTTCAGAATAAAATTAAATATGAATGAAGTTTGGAATTACAGGTGGTTGTAGTGCAAATGTTTTATATTTTGCAGGTTCCATAATATTAGTAAGGAAATGCTAGGATGATCACATTCAATAATAGATAGGCAGATCTGAAAGACTTTAGTGAGCAATAATAATGCATGTGCTTACTGCATTTTATTTTAAAGGTCATACCTTCTGTATTCAGTATACGCTATAACTAGCAACATTTTACAAATGTGAAAAAAATGAGACTAAAAAAAAATGCTGTAATTTTCCTAACTTACAGTTAGCATATTAAGTAGTAGACATGTTATTAGAAGACAAGTGGTAATATTCCACATACCGAAGTTTTAGGAAGTACAACACTTTATACACAGAACTCAATGCCAATTTAGTATGTAAATATAAAACAATGGTCCCAGAGGATGAAAGAGGTCTTCAGACAAAAGATGACACCTGAAAAAGAAAATTCTACAGGAGAAGTTACAGTGCTCCAGGAAAAGACTAAGCTAATAGATGGAAAGTTAAAACATGGAAGACAACAGGGGAACGGAAATACATCTGCAAATGTGTGGCACAATCTAAAGGAGCTCTGGTACCAAATATGCTGGAAGTCATCATTAGCCTAGTGCCTTGACAAGGAACAGGACTGAAATCAACAGATGAGGATCCAAGATTGAGATATTTAAAATTCTATGCAACCATAATAAGGGCTTGTCATTAGGAAATTCATATTAAAAACTAATTACACTGTGAATGATCACGTTGTATGAATTTCATATAATCCCCAAACAAATTTACCTTATAAATATCATGATCTCAAAATATCGAAGTGCATGTGACAATTCTTGAATGTATGGTGCTGTACATTATTGAAAATTCTATCATAGCAAACAAAGGTGTTAAACAAAGATTGGAAAGGTATTAAATATTCTACTTAGAGAAATTAATCAAAAGTATCCTATTAAATATTGTATTTAATAGATGTAATAAATATTTTCTTTTCTCACATCAAGTATTAACCAAATATTATTAGAAAATTTTTATCATGATAGTTTTGACATAAGTATAACTACAAATGCAATAATGATGCACTTGAAATAATGATATTAGAAATGGATTATAATACACATATAACTTTTCATATAACAGTAATAAAATTTCAATTTCTGTTATAAAAATAAAATTATGCTTTTAAATTTATTGATTCTAAAATGGATCCCTAATGCTATTCCAGTGATTTTATTAAAGTGAATTATTAAACAACTAATACTGTATTTTTTCTAAACTTATAAGTTACAACAAATCAATATAAGAATTTATAATAAGTTTTCAATAAATTAGTACATAAAAGGCCAATCAGTTATTATGGACATAATTATCTTTGAATTGATTTGTCTCAATTATAAAATTAATTTGTATAATTACATAAAATCACATATATTATAAGTAGAATTCCAATCAAATACTTTTTCTCATATCTATATTTGTATATATTATGCAGAGTAATATTATGTATACAGTTTTATATTTATTTAATTCCTTGCTCGTCCCAATTAAATAGCTTTACAGAGATGTCTAAGGAAAGATACAGAGTAAAAATCCACTATAAAATTCAAGTGAATCAACATCTTTAACTCGCCATTAATTTTGTGCTAATAGACTGATGATTTATGGAGTATGTTTCCGAATGTGGGTTGTATTGACGACAGGAACAATGACACATGGTCAATTAGACTTACACTGATCTGTTCTTGGTCAGTCTCACGATTTTCTTTTTCTAGTGTCTCCTGAATGTAACAGGCTCAGAAACATGAAATTACAATTTGCAGATTCTCATGCCATCCTGTTCCAGCTAGTATTTCCAGCGAGGCATCCTCGAAATAGAAGGCTTGAAGAGGTCACCCACTCTGCACTTTCTTTCACTATTAATACTGTCAGCAGCAGAGAATAAAGCTAAAGTGCTGGTGTGGTGATATTGTGTTCCCCAATATATTGTGCACCCTAATAAACTTACCTGGAGTCAGAGAACAGGACAGCCACTAGATAGACATAGAGGCCAGAAAATGGTGGCACACACACCTATAATCCTATCACTTGGGAGGCAGAGATCCATTCGGATCTCTGTGAGTTCAAAGCCACACTGGAAACAGTCAGGCATGGTGACACACACCTTTAATCCCAGGAAGTGATGGCAGGAAGCAGAAAGGTATATAAGGCATGAGGACCAGGAACTAGAGTCTTTTTAAGCTTTTAGGCTTTTAGCAGCAGTTCAGCTGAGATTTATTTGAATGAAGACTCAGAGGCTTTCAGTTTGAGGAAACAGGATTGGCCGAGAAGTTGGCGAGGTGAGATTAGTCTGCTTCTTTGATCTTTCAGCATTCACCCCAATACCTGGCTCTAGGTTTGTTTTTATTAATAAGATCTTTTAAGATTTCATGTTGCAGTCTGGTGACCAGAATTGGTTTTCCCTAAAGAAGCAGTGGAGAGACAGCTGGACAATTGCAGTAGTTAAGCCACTAGCAATGTGGTCATAGGCATAGACTCCTGGGAAACTCAAGAACACTGTCAACCTTCTAATAGCCAAGTGAAAATTCTTTGGCTTCATTGCTTCTACATCTTTGCTAGAAGTTTACAAGCATTTCTACAAATGAATTTTATATATTTGACTTTTCAAATATGAGTAAATATTGACTGATCCAAATAAGATACAACAAAAATGAAGAAGGAAGGATGAGAGAAGAGAGAAAGATATTTGATGTACACTTTGGTGGCTCATCCCCTTGTTCACTTCCCTCCCACATACCCTACTCAGGGTCTTTATGACACAATCCATTAAAGAATGTAAAAGTAAAGGGACAATTGAGGCAATAGGTGAGCAGAATGAAAGTGGCTTAAAATGTCCTGAGAAACTAATATGGACTATGAGAGACCGGCTCCCGTGATCAGCTCAGGGTGATAAAAGGAATGCTTCAGAATAGTGAGGGATAGGAAACTTCTTTATCTGAGGGTAATTAGGAGTAAGTTTTAATTTTTCTGTGACTGGTGAAATAAGGAAACACACATGCTTTCTGATGTTAACTTTCTCTCTTACTTCATCTTGAAAATGGTCTCTGACACTTTCTGTCTCCACACTGCTCCACATTTCCACACTGCTACATTTGATACATATCTTTCTTCACATACATGCAGCCATACATCTCTGTCCCCAGTTACATCTGTTTTCATGTGCCTACATGTCTATCTTTTGCATACATTTCTCTTCTACATACCTTTTCTATACAGCTTTATCTTTCTTGTCTCCATACAGTTACAAATCTCCACACAGTTATAGCTAAATATCTCATTTCCATACCTCTCCCATCATTTAGCACTTTACACAGTTCCTAGGCACAGCTCCTCTAAGTAGCAGCAGCTCTTTCACACAGCTCTCTCATCGTTACTCACACACGCATATGTCTACAGTATTTACTTACTCTTTACTCACTCATTCTTTTACCCACTCACTTTCTCACACTTCTCCCATGCTTCTTCTTCATCTCTCACCCAGCACACATGCACATGCACGTGTGTGTGCGCACACACACACACACACACACACACACACACACACACACACACTTCACTCACATTCTGCAGCAGCTCTCACATAGCTCTCCACAGCCATCTCTCTCCACACCGCCGCCGCCACTGCCCCTCTAACAGCCAAACTCTGGACAATTCATTTTCAGGGCTCTACCCATACTCAAAACCTGAGATAAGTCACGTAGTTTCTTTTAGGCTAGTAATGTCACATTGGCCCATGCGCGGAGCTCTAAGTTGGTGAGGGGTCCCAGACATTAAACAATTGATTAAAACTTGAGCCTTGAGCACTCAGGGTACCTGCAGAAAGAGAACTACTGCAAGGAGCCAATCTCAGTGTAAACAGCCTGGCCTTGATTTAGCAATAAACAACACCTGGGTATTAGTCTTTGCCTATATTCTGTAGGGGCAGCTTAGTCTGCTTTGGACTAGTTCTAAGGTCTTTGCAAAATGTGTAAAAGACTATTTTTGAGATTGAGAATATTGTTACTTTCCTATGTCAGTAAAGAAGAATATTCTGGTAGTATTTCTGCTCATCAGAATTATACAGCTTAAACAGAAAACCACAGCTACATGTGTGCCCAAAGATATAAAACACACTACAGAAGGGCTGTGGAAAGCACCTCACAGCTGATCTTATTAGGGAGGCATAACAGTGGCACCTAAAGTACAGACAGAAAACAACCAGTTTCCACAGCCAGTGACCCCATGGCTTTGCCAGCTGGGACGTCCCATCAGGGAGTTACATGTCTGGTGGATGCTGTGGGATGTTCTGTATGTCAAATGTGTTGCCAATAAAACACTGATTGGCCAGTGGCTAGGCAGGAAGTATAGGCGGGACTAACAGAGAGAATAAAAAGAGCAGGAAGGCAGAAGGAGAGGCTGCCAGACACTGCCAGCCACCGCCAGGACAAGCAGCCTGTAAAGATGCCGGTAAGCCACGAGCCATGTGGCAAGGAACAGAATTATAGAAATGGATTAATTTAAGATATAAGGACAATTAGCAAGAAGCCTGCCACGGCCATACAGTTTGTAAGCAATATCAGTCTCTGTGCTTTCTTGGTTGGGTCTGAGCGGCTGTGGGACTGGCAGGTGAAAGAGATTTGTCCTGACCGTGGGCCAGGCAGGAAAACTCTAGCTACAGGTGGAGGGACTTGTCAAAGACTAGTTGTCATCTGCTGTATACTCCCACGGCCCTCAGCAAGAAACTAGGTTATTTCAAAGACTTTGAAATTCGACTTTGTCTAAGGATCAAGACCATGATTGATTCTGCTCTCCTCCTGCTTCATTTGGTGAAGAAGAGTGTTTTCAAATTTGAACTTGTCTTTTTTTTCTTTTTTGTGATTGAGTATAACCATATCTTTTGTTCATCTCTTTCCTCCCTTGCTCTTCTTCAAATACATGACATTTTTTCCTTCATTAATTGTTGTTACTGTAAGTATCTACAGCAGGGTTTCTCAATATATGGCTCACAGCCCCTTTGAGGGTTGAAAAACCCTTTCCACAGGGTCAAATTTTAGGTATCTGCATATTAGATATTTACATTAGCATTCATAACAGTAGCAAAATTACACTTATGAGGTAGCAACAAAATAATTTTATGGTTGGGCATCACTATATTAAGAATTTATTAAATGGCCACAGCATTAGGAATGTTGATAACCCACTTATCTGTAGATTTAATGTAGCATATAGCTCATTATTTTGAGCTGGAATTTTCTAATAGATGGTTTGTTGGTAGGCAAATTATGTTGACTCCATTTTTATGCAGTTGATGCACTCAGCTTAGCTGAATAAAATTTCTGTTACAATTATATATTATTTTTAACATTTCCAAATTTATGTAGATTTAAGCTGTTTGACAAAATGTATATGATATTGGAAAATGAATTTTTTGTTCAAGTAGTTAGCTTTCTTTTCCTTAACTTTTCAATAGTCTATTTTACACTTTTAAACCAGCTTTCTTTTTATTAACTATTTCACAGTGAATTTCTTGTCTAAGGGGAGACTTTTGTTTTGGTTTAAGCCACTGTCTTATTGTGTAGCTCAGTCTTTCCTTATTCTATAATATTTGGGCAGTAGTCTCTGGTGTAGCAGAATTATAAGTTTCCCTCACCATAGCTTTTTAGTTGGGTATTTTTTAAAGGAAAATAAAAATAGTATCCACCTATTGCTTAAGGAGTGTATTGACTCTTCTTTCTTCTTTTTTTTCTCACATTTTTATTTAATGTCGTGATATTTAAGCTCTAGGAGCTTGTCTCATCTTTAAATGGTTTCCTGGGGATTTAAACTTGTATCCTAATTATCACAGTCTAAATTCATATTCTAAGTATGTTCAAATTACAGGAATTTTCAGTGATTTTTTTTTTTACACTTTTGCCATCTTTTGATTTTTATACCAACATAATCTTTCTTTCTGTTTTTTTGTTAATTTCACACAGACAGTGATAATTGTAACTGCCAAAGTAAATTAATGTGGTTTAATACTCAGGTACTTATCTCCTTTGATATTCTACTTCATTTTCCAAGTTTGAAAATGCATTTCCTGTTCCAATGCTTCTGGCTTTGTGTGGGTGTACTGGGAATGTTTTATTTTTTTATTTCCATTCTCACCTCCAGTTTCTCACCCTTAGGAATCAGGACCACTTCCCAGACACCAGCCTTCTTCTGGAAGCTTCTACTGAGCCCTAGGGTCTGGAGGAACCAAGAGAGTTTTGATCAGCTCTCCAGTTGGCATTTGATAATATACTGTTAAAATATTTCTGATTTCATATATATGTATATATATATATATGTGTGTGTGTATTTGTGTGTGTATGTATATATATATAAGTATATATACAAATTGAAAGAAATTTCAGTGGTTACTTGCACATCAACTTGCAGTATTAAGTGATGAGATTTAGTAAGAAGAAAAAAAATTTTATTACTTCAAAGTTGAAGTAATATGTTTTGAACTATACGTTTTGAACCCACGTTACTGACAGGGACCTAGTTGACATGCAAACAGAAATACACTGTACACTCTTCATGTCTAAATAGGATGTCTGTACCCCTCCACCTCTATCCTAAGGTGCAGGCATTATCATGGAAGAGGTGGGGAAAAATGTAAAGTCAGTACTGGACAATTGTAATAAAGCAGTATTTCCCAGACTTGTCAGGGCTGTTGAACACATGAACTGGCAAAGGCTGTAACTATGTCCAAAAGAAGTTCCACAACTCGTTGATTTCCTCAGGGATACAGCCCCTGGAATGGGTCTCCTCCTCCAGCAGATGGTCATATGGCTGTGAACATATAGGTGGCACTAAGTGAATTTGCTGGGCTTAAGAAAAAATACACTCAAGTTGTGAAAGAAAAAAAAAAAAAACGGGAGTAGAAGGGATAGGAAAGGGATGGAATGGGGGGTGAGATTTCATCAAACTATGTAATAGGCATGTTGAAATTCACAAAAAAATAAATGAATTGAAAATTAAAACTTAACTCAAATCAGAATGAACTAAATGCATTCTTTACATAAATCAGACAAAAAAAGTGAATGAAGCCTTATGGATAATCTGACTTAAATAAATATCTTGGCTTATATTGGCATTTTGTGACCAATGAAAGATGCATTTCATAAACTGCTTATAGACTAGTGCCACTCTTTTTGTATTCATTCATTCATTTATTCACTCATTCATTTATCCATTTATCATTTTGTAGTAAGCCGTTAATCTAATAGAGATGTTCTCAGCATACAGCCATGAACTAGCACCATTAATACTGTTTTGTATCTCAGGTGATTTCTTATTGCTGTAGCAAAATGCATAAAACACTGTCATTTTCAAGAACAATGATATGCTAGTCACTGTTCTAGAAGTTAGGAAATTAACCACAAGGTCTTGATGTCTGATGAAGGTCTTCTAACCCTGATGCAACATCACTGTTGCATAAATTATGCATATAAGTCAGGAAAAGGAGACAATCTCTTCAAGAACCCTGTGCTATGCTATTTAACCTAGCTCTAGAATACTAACTGTATAATAACTGTAATAATAGAATGTAGAATAATGATACAGTATTCTAATTGTGTGCTCATCTATTTACTATTACCATGCATTCTTAATTGTGAAGAATCTTTATATATAGCTTTGAATGACTTGTAATTCATTATGTAGACCAGTCTGGCCAAAAATTTATGATACTCTGTTGCCATCCAGGTATAGAGATTATAAGCTTGTGCTCAGTAAAACAACCAGCTCACAATCATATTTTAAACATCCCATCTCTTTTTTAAAAAATGTATTTGTAATTGAAGTGGAATTATATAACTTTCCCAAACCTATTTTTTCCTTCAGTCCCATGCTGTTATTGTTTCTAGATCCCTCATTATGACCCCATTCTCAAGTTGGTAGTCTCTTTTTCTTTGAGGATTCTTGCTACAAACTTGTTTGTTTGTGTCTCTGTGTGTGTGTATCCTATTGAGTTTATTTGTGTTGGTTGTATGTATACGATTTCAAGGCTGATCATTTTGCACTGGACAACTAGTAAGGATAATCTTCCCTAGGAGAGGTTGAATCACCTTATCTCATCAGTTATTAGTTTCCTGTAGTTATTTGCCTAAAAACAGGACTCAGAAAATATTCTCACTTCTACACTAGTGTATCTATTAATATTGGCATTGCTCTGGTCTTATTTATGCAACATTTCTATGAAACAGATTCTAGCAGAAGACTCCCTGATATTGTGGTTCTTGCAAACTTTCAGCAACTTCTTCCTCAATGTTCCCTGAGTGAGAGAAGCAGGAGTTATGAAGTAGATGTGTTTACAGGGGATGGGATCCCAACAATCTGACGACCTCAGCATTGTGCCCTGTTGTGTTTTTTGGGATGGTTTCTATCTGCTCTGCCAAAAAAGAGAGTTTTTTGATTATGGGTGGTAACTATTCTTATTTGCAAACTTCCTGGCTTCATTTTTCTTTGCAGCAGAATAGAATTCCATTGTGTATATGTATTGTATTGTTACTATGCATCTAAACAGATAGTTTGCAGTTGAAGAAACTTAAAACATTTAAGAAATAACCTCCCCAAAGTGTTTATCAAGTTTGGCAATTACAAATTAAAGCAACTTTGACATCTTACCTCCGTCTGAATGGCTGAGGTCTTGCACCATTATCAAATATCATTTTCTCAAAAGAGAAAATTTAATTTTTTTTCCTTTTTAAATTGAATACTGAGCCAGGTGGTGGTGGTACACATTTTTAATCCCAGCACTCGGGAGGCAGAGCAAGGCAAATTTCTGTGAGTTTGAGGCCAGCCTGGTCTATAGAGCAAGATCCAGGACAGGCACCAAAACTACACAGAGAAACTCTGTCTTGAAAAAAAAACCAAAACCAACAAAAAAAAATTAAATACCGACTAAAAGTCTTATTTTCACATTGTTTAGACCCAACTTGTCTTCCACAAATTATAAACTGTGGTATGCTCCACAGATTATGAAATGTGTTATGATATACATAACAATATATACATCAATTTTTAAGTGAATTAAAATACGAACATTACTTATTCACAAAATTAAGATAGACTATCACTTTGAGTTATGAAATAAATAAGCCTCCAAAGAATAAACGAATTAAATAATCAATTCATTTCTAACTAGAGAACAGTGAAAATATCTCTGAGAAGATGTTATTCTAGGAATGGACTAATTAGACTTTGAGACAAGAAAAACGAGAATTTTTTTTTGTTTTTTTCAAAAGAAAATAAGAATCTCCTTTTCCTACTCAGATGTGTTTTCGTATAATAATGTTACAACACACTATAAATATGAAGTAGTCCTTTCAATTGAGCATAGTTACAAAATTAAAAACCCATGGAAACAAAATTTGAAATAAAGGATGGTTGATTTATACCCTTCATTGGTTTTGGAAAATCCTTACCATCACAGAATACAAAGCATTTACAGTGGAAAACAAAGAAGAATTTACAAAGACTTAAGCTTGAACGCAGCAACCCCCAGTATGAGACAGAGACAGATTCTCTGCATTCTTTGTGAGAACTGAGCTCATGAGTCAAGGGGTAGCTTAGAGCTGACTCCCAGGGAAGAGACAGTAAACTTCACACAGACTGTCCTGCAGAGCAGATTGTAAAAGACCCATGGCCTGAATCAGTTGGAAGCTACTCAGTATGCTTTCTGTCCTAAGGTCACATAGTAGTTACTACAAAAGCAGATAGAATGGGATTGACATTTTGAATTAAAAAGTAAAAGTTCACCATAGAAATTTAGCATAGCATGTAGAAAGACTACTAATTCCTATGTGAATGCTTTGAACACAGAATGTAGCAAGCCAATGTTGAGGTAAACTAAATCTCTCTCTCTCTCTGTCTCTCTCTCTCTCTCTCTGTCTCTCTCTCTCTCTCTCTCTCTCTCTCTCTCTCTCTCTCTCTCTCTCTCTCTGTGTGTGTGTGTGTGTGTGTGTGTGTGTGTGTATGTGTGAATAAGAATCCATATGCAAGTATGTGATACAATTATGGCTTTTGAAAGTAATTCATAGGATAAATTACCTTTTAATTGATTAAAAGCTTCTAATTTTCACCATCATGGGTTAATTAAATATGGGATGGTACATAATCCATGATTATAAAGAAAGTAATAAAATAGATAAACAAAATATATGACAATTCTTCATTGTTTTCCATTTTATAGCAGAAAATTAGCAATAGCTTCATTGTATAAAATAAAATTAGTAAAAATTATGTTTAACTCAAGATTAGTTTTCTTTTCCATAATTATTTCATAGTTGCAAATTTCCTGTTACTAGTTATACTTTTATTTCTCAACATAATGTAGTAATTATACAGTAATATACTGATAATATTAGAATTTAAAACTTTCAAACCTGTCAAACATTGCCTCTATTAATATGATGAGGACAGAGAAATTGAGCACAGTGACCATTCAGAATTCACATGCTGCATGGAATAAGAGCAAGATTTTGTTGGGGCACCCAATATCAATGAGCATACATCCACACTTAATCTTATTGAAGATTAGAAGTGATCAGAACAGGATTACTTGGAAATGTGTGACATATTGAACCAAAGAATTATCATTGAAAATCTCTTATATGTCTACAAATTGATCTCAAATATTTTAGCTGAATAGTTCAAATGAAATGTATCTCGTTTCACAATAGGGTTCAAAGCAAGGAACAAACAAAAAGTCTTGGAGGTTAGGCAGTGACAGCAACAGTCAAAAGAGTGAGACTACATACTAAAGTACATGTAATTGTACAGGAGAGTATGTTTGTTTTTGAAGTAAGTCAGATCTCAAAAGACAAATATCATATATTTTCATTTATATGTGGTTATGAGCTATTGTCTTCTATAAGCAGGCTACAATCTTTATAACAATAGAGTTTAAGTGTAGAGAAAGGGATTAGGGAGAAGGAATGGATCTTCCTAAGAAGGGAAAATAGACTAGATTCTTAAAGATTGACAGAGGTTGAGGTTGGAACTAGAGGATCAAAAGAAAAAAAAAGATAGACTAGAGGGGGTAAGAGTGAGAATGAACGGAGGGAGAGCTAAGCCTAAGGGCCATTGGAGGGATTGTATGGAAAACTAATACAGTAGATGCTTCCTATAATATATACTTACATAAAAGTGATCTAATTGAGTCATTGATTGTTCTGTCTGGACATCTCTAGTTCACCAAATTAAGACTCCATTTGGGGTAATGTGTTACACTGAATTGAGTTGGTGGACAATGGAGCCCCCTAGAAAGCCCCAAACAACCCCGGCTGTTGCCAATACTATTATTTGCTCTCTGCAAACAGATGGTAAGGGGCTATTTCTGGAGACACTACCAACCCAACTTACTGAAGAAGGCAAAGTCAAACTGGTGCTTACCTGGAGCCTTTAGCCCCAATGAATAATGTTCATGGCACTGGAAAGTACTTTGCTCATTACCAAAGGAAAAACCTAAACACCAAAAAAGCTATCAACTTTTTTATCTACACTGGTGAACTGTATGTATGATATAGTAGTGAAATAATGCCACAAAGTTTGTAGGACTAACTAGACAATATCTCATTGGATTTAAGGTCAACTCCTTGAGATGGAACCTATCTACCATATCATTGTTTGGGTGACTAAGTACCTGATAATAAATAGGCCATTGCCCTAGGGCAAACAAAATATTGTGGTGATATATTGTGTACCCCAATAAGGCTTGCCTGGGGATCAGAGGACAAAGCCAGTTACTATATTAAACATAGATGTCAGGCAGTGGTACCACATGCCTTTGATCC
The DNA here is from genome assembly GCA_902168415.1 of Peromyscus melanophrys. Classification (NCBI taxonomy): domain Eukaryota; kingdom Metazoa; phylum Chordata; class Mammalia; order Rodentia; family Cricetidae; genus Peromyscus; species Peromyscus melanophrys. Next base: position 33,506 of record CABHPR010157479.1, on the reverse strand, counting down.
TAGCATTCAGGAGGTAGGGATCTATGTTGGTGGAGAATTTCTCTCCAGTTCCCAAGTCTCACCAGCTCCCAAGTCCCACCAGTCCCAGAACCCACTTATAAAATAAACACACAGATGCTCACATTATTTAAATTGCTTGGTCATTAGCTCAGGCCTATCATTGTCTAGCTCTTACTCTTATATTTAGCCCATTTTTATTAATCTCTACTTTGCCACGTGGCTCATGGCTTACCGGTACTTTACATCTTCCTTGTCCTGGCGGCGGCTCCAGGCAGTCTCCCCTATCCTTCTTCCTTCCTCAATTCTCCTCTCTGTTAGTCCCGCCTATACTTCCTGTCTGGCTACTGGCCAATCAGTGCTTTATTTATTAACATATTTGTCATACAGAACATCCCACAGCAGATCTATCCAGATCTCTGTGAGTTCAAGGCCACACTGGGAACAAAGCCAGGAACGGTGGCACATGGCTTTAATCCCAGCACTAGGAAAGAAGTAAGGTGGCAGGGCACAGAAAGGGATATAAGGCATGAGTAAACAGAAAGTCTCTCTCTTGAGGCTGAGAATTTCATAGAGGTAAGAACATGGCTGGCTTGTTCTGTTTCTCCAATCTTTCAGCTTTCACCCCATATCTGGCTCCGAGTTTTTGTTTTTATTAATAAGACCTTTTAAGATCAGTGTTACAAAAATACTACTATTCTGCTAAAGGAACATAGCCATAAAGTGACTCCTAATGACATTCCTGCTATACTCATAGTTCAGCACTATGCTCAGCCATGGTCAGAGAAGCTTTTTCCTACAGTAGATGAGAATGAATACTGAGATCAACAGCCAGACAGTGTGCAGATAGTGAAAACCTTGGAATACTTGGTTTTAAATGGGATGTCTCCACTAATTCCCTCCCCTTGTGGCTTAGAGAGCCCTAAGAAGTGGAGGCAGAGAGATTGTAAGAGTCAGAGGGAAGGGATGACAACAAAGAAACAAAGCCTTCTAAACAGAGCAGAAATAAAGAACATATGAACTCAGAAAGAGTGGGAGAGCATGTCCAGAGCCTTGCAGGCCATGGCCTGGTTGGGCCCTAATGCTGAAAGTGGAAGTGGACACAAGGCAACAACTCTAACTCAGAAACTATCTAAAATTGTTAACAACACGCAAATGAAAAGTTAGTTTTCTCCAATGGGTCTCACTGGTTATACAAACAATTCTTAAGGCCAGATTTCTTGCCTAGGAGTAGATGGCCAACACAAATGAACTCAACAGTATTTTTGAGGGGTTTTGTTGCTGCTGTTGTTGTTACTGTTGTTGTCTGTTTTATTTTAATCTATTTTATTTCATTATTTTATTTTATTTTATTTTATTTTGGTTCATGACACTTTTGCCTAGGGATGTTTTTTTCTTACCCAACAGGTATTTTGTTTATGCATGATGGTTTCTGATTTTGTGTTTTTAAGGGGTTTCTGTGTTTGCTACTGTGTGTGGCTCTGTGTTTATATTTGGTTTTTATGCTTTTGTTTGGCTTTTTGTTTTACTTGCCAATTGTTTGCTTTGCTGTACTCAGGTTTGTTTATTTTATCTTATTTTAGCTTTTTTTTCCTTTCGATTCCTATTTACTTTCTGAAGAAAAAAAAAGCAGAAAGATATATGGATTTGGGTGGGTGGGGACATGAGGAAGATATGAGGGGGTAATTCAAAAGGTAGGAAATATAATCAGAATATATTGTATGTAAAAATCTCTTAGATTAAGAAGAGCAAAGATAATTTTGACATCTTATTTTTCAGCAGAAACAAAGGAAGTGGAGTGAGAACACAATGGAATGATATCTTTACCAGAAAGTGGTAAAGAAAATGCCACCCCAATATCCTGTATCAATTGTAGACAGCTTTCCAAATGTGGATAACAGAGACTGCAGATACCACTCAAAGGCAGAACGCTAGCCTAGCATGTGCAATGCCATTGATTCCCTTCCCGTCACCACAGAAACCAGTAACGTAAGTAGGTGATGGCTCAGTCCCTGTCAACAATACCATGATAACATGGAAGTTCCTTTAAAAAATTAAAAATAAAATTTCCATTGGATTCAGGAATATGTGTGTGTGTGTGTGTGTGTGTGTGTGTGTGTGTGTGTGTGTGTGTATTTTATCATGACCTATCATTATAATTATTTAAATACACTTGTTTAAAGTTAAAAAATTTGACAGATCATAGGTGACGGATTACGACCCTTCTAAAGAACACAAAAGAAATACACATGCACACATGCACACACACACAAAAACTTGATATTGATGGAAACATTGGAAAGATGAAAATGCTTGGTTAACTTTAGCAGGGTGTTTTGGCTGACAGTTGTTCTAGAGTTTCGGTCAAAGAATAACAATATGAAATTAGTGGAAAATATTGACAGAGCATCATGGACCATGGCTATTTCCAAATAGCTCATCTTCATTCTAACTTTTGTGAAAGAAGTATAAAATGAGATTTATTAATGAACAATGTTGTTTTACATTATTATCTCTCTTAAGGAAGAATTATACATAGGTGGGGTAGAAACATGATTCCAATAAGAAAAGATACAGTTCCTTGCATCATAAGGAACATTCATGGATGATTTTCTTTCATAAGAAACATACAATGCTAAACTAGGAGCTGTAGGGAAGGAAGATAATAAGAGTAATGATCAGATAGTAGGACAGAAAATGTTTTACCTGGATGCTAGACAATGTTAAAGACGAAAGGGGTTTAGGGCAGTCTTTTTTTTTTTTTAACAGAATTACGTGCCAATCAGGCTATGAATAGTCAGAAGTTCAGTGTTAAGAGAAATGAAAGAAATGTCACACAGATATCACACAGACAAAAACATACACAGGAATGCATACACAAATGTTGAGAGTCAGAGAGAAAGAGAAAGAGAGAGTTTGGATAACAAGCAGTTTCTTGCAATTGAGAACTGACAATACAGTTGAGCTAATCATTTATGAGGCAGAGAACAGAAGAGTCACAGCCTCTATTTGCCCTGCTCATGGGTAAGCAAGGGCATCTTTTAGCGTATTAAATTGCACAGAAGAATGATTCTGTATAATAAGATGCTTCACAGAATACAAGATGATCTGGAAATTTGTTAGCTTTCAATATTTTCTAAGAACAAGAGGCTTAGTTAAAATTCAATACAGACAATATATCCAAAATGTACATATATATGCATATAAATTACTATTCTTTTATCTGGGTACTAGGATTCTTAATATTAAAAGTATCCTTAATTGAACTTTTACTGTTGCTTGTTTCTGTAAATATTTTGGTATTGTATTTCTCTGAAAAATAGAATAATAAAATGCAAGCATATTATGTATGCATTTGGAGTTCATAAAAAGCACAAGCAAACAAATGAATATATCATTTATTAATGATTTATATATCTCCAAAATTATTGATATATTCAAGTGAAAATATTTCATTCTCTGACATTTCATAAATTTAGCATGCATGAAATGGAGTGATTCTCATGATTTACAGCTTAGTACTTCCCCAATGTTTATCATGAAATCTGTGAGAGATGCAATTTAAGGTGAATGCATAAACTGGCCAGTTTCATTTTTTCCGGGCACAGCTCAGACCACTGCCTAGGAAAGATATAGTTTGGTAGAAAATAATAAAAACTCTGAATTGCTGAATAAAATCGTACACAAAGTTATTAAAATGTAACCCATATGACTTTTTAATCTTGAATAATCAGCACCTATTCCATGCAGCTATTTGTAATTTAAAAATGTGTACAATTTATTCTTGGGCACTTATTTAGTTTACTGAAGAACTTTGCTAGTGACCAAGTATGTCTCTTGGCACATCTAACAAAACCAAACACTGGGTGTGGAGAACCATTTTGAATGTAGCAAAATGTTCTTGGGTTGCTTTTACTCTTCTGGAAGAGTTCACTAACAGATGGCAACTTGTCACTGCTAATGGAGTGTGAGCCTGAAAAACTTCAAGGATCCATGCAGAGTGTGACACCCTTCTCTTCCCCCTTTCAAGTTACCTCACAGAAATAGCCAATAATGACCTTTTTTTCTTTTCACAGATGATTGTACCTTATGTCTGCTGTTTCCTTCCAAGCCACATCATGGATGTTCTCATCCAAATATGACAAAAGACTTTTCATTGTGTGACAGCTAATCTGTGTACTAAATAGTGGCCTCATTGGGCTGCAGTAGGAATGATGTGATCAGATAATTTCAGTCCTGGGGTCTAACCCTAACTCTGTGAGTCTTGGGCCAGAAATTGCTCCAGCTGTGGATGTCATTGTTCCCATTCAACATGAGCAGATTGTCATAGCAAAGAATAGATTCATCTAACATAATATATGAGATTCTAAATTCCTTTTATATAAACAAAGAAAGAATCATACTGTTAGTTAACCACTAAGACCATATTTTGGTTATTTTATTTGATTAAAATTTCATCTTCAAATAAAAGGTGCCAATTAGGTTTCTAAAGCAGGTATTTGTCAAAAATCAACATCCTCATCATCTCATCTCTCTGTATTTAATAATGTTCAATTTGTATAGATCATTTATCATATATATCTCATACATTTTTAAATAAATTAACAATTTTGCAGTTGAGAAATGACAATAGAAAATTATAAATTCCTACCCCAAATCATTTAATATGGAGAGGTAAATACAGACTAAATCCTGGGTAAGATAAATCTACCACCAAGCTTTGTTTACATATTGAGCCAGAAGTATAGACTTTACTACTAAAAATTAATACTACATGATGCCTGTTGTGGTGGTTTGAATGAGAAATATCTACTTTAGAATCTGGAATTTGAACACTTGGTTCCCACTGTTGACACTGTTTGAGGAGGTTTACTTGGTACAACCTTGCTGGAGGAAGTATGTCACTGAGAATATGCTTTGAGATTAAAAATTATTTCTTTGTTTTTTCATCTTCTGCTCCATTCCTGCCATTTCCCATGGTGATAGACTCATCCCTCTGGAACTGTAAGCCCAAGTAAATTCTTCCTTCTAAAAGTTACCACAGTCATGGGGTTTTATCCAGCAACAGAAAACTAACTAAAACACCACATGATTATATAATGTTTGGGATTTTAAAATAATTTTAGATTTGATTGTACTTAAATATTGGTGATATCCTCCCAAAAATGGAATTAAAATTGTGTCTAAGACACAGAGCTAGTGAGTGACACATGTCATTAAAGGTCATCAATGACAGACAGGTAAAATGGAGGTAGCTGCAGGTTTTCTCAGGATCCAAGGGCTTCTACAGGGTTTAAACTAGCCACTACTCTGAAAACAAAGTGGATTCTATACCTGGAAGCTTATTGAATAATACGAATAGCTACATTTGCATGCACTTTAGTACTTCAAATTTGCTGATTTATTTTCTAGGTTTCTCTTTCCTTTTCAGTCTCAGCTTCCTTTGCTCTTTCCCATATTCTCTTTTCCTTTGTTCCATTCTTCCTTCCTCTCTTATCCTCTCCTTTCCTCTTTGTTCTTCCCTTCCTCCATCGCCAGATAATTGTATTTCTAATCATGTTGGTGTATAGAATACATATGATACACATATCATTTGCACAAGTCGATTGTTTGCACTGATAGACATATATAGATACCTTGGAATGAATGAGCATATGTATATATACTCTCAATTGTATTATGACAGAATAGTTTTCAGGTTTTTTTAGTTGGTATTTTTCATAAGTATTGCCATAGGTAGATTAAAGTTAGAATTCAAAATAATTCATGGGATGATCCCTAACATGGTAATCAAATTCAAGTGAATGTAATAGCATGTCTAAGGATTTACCAAGTATATCCATATATGTTCCATAATTGTTTCTTTTGTGATTTATTCCTTTATTCAGATAGCACATTTAAATATGCAATTTCTTTAAATTGGATGGCATTCTAAACCATTTCTTTTCAACATAATCTCATCTAATTTCAGAATTTTCAAAGTATTTTGACAGCATTTGTTTTCATGATGATATGAAAACTTAGTGCAATTCACGATGACTTTGGGTTTTACCATCGGGCCAGAACATAGGACTTCAGTCTAAATTAGTGGCTTATCAAAAATTTTATTTAATCTGTGTAATTCCTACTTTATGAGTTTAACTAATTATAAAATATTTGAGTTGTGTACAGGGTGATAGATATGGATACATTTGCGTTCTTCTACATGCCTACACTAGCCCCATTTGTTGAAGATGCTTTCTTTTTCCCACGGTGTAATGTTGGTTTCTTTGTCAAAAACCAAGTGTCCATAGGTGTATGGATTTACTTCTGGGTCTTCTTAATAGAAGAGGAGTTGCCCAGTCTCACTGCAACCTGATACTCCAAGGCTAGCTGACATCTCTGGGAGGCCTGCCCTTTTCAGGAAAGAAACAGAAGAGTAGTGCATTGGTGGAGTGGGGACAGGGGGGAGGTGGAACTGTGGTCAGGATTCAAAAACAAAAGAGAAAGAAAGAAACAACCAAAATTGAGTTCTCAGCCTAGAATTTTATAATCATGATAAACATGTGACTATTTGTTTCTAAATAGCTAACATGTAAATAAATAATAGTAATCCTATTGGCCATGTGTTAATGGTAAACTGAACACAACAAGCAGCAATTATAATTCTTAGAAATCCCACCTCTTTCCTTTCTTCCCTCCAAACTTTCTCATGTACTTTCCTTGCTTTTTTCACATTCATCACCTCTTTCTTTCTCTAATTGTGTGGTGTGCCTGTGTGTGTGTGTGTGTGTGTGTGTGTGTGTGTGTGTGTGTGTGTGTATGTGTGTGTTCCTAAATACATAAATGCAACCTGGTCCAGTTTGTATAATGTTAATTGTATTGATGTTTCAGGGCTGACAATTTGGCATTAGGAAAAAACTGATGTGTTCTTCCCTGAGGCAGAACAGTTCCCCTGCTTTCTGCAGTACCCAGTTGTCTATAGTTGTTTATCTAGTGTTGAACTTCCATGGGATTTACCTCATCAATTTTAGCATTTAGTCTGTCATTGTCATCCTTCTTCAGGTCTGAAATAAGCAGTCATTTGGTGAGAAATTATGGGTGTAGTTTCTGAAATTTCTAGGCGATACAATCTCACAGCAAGCACTCTATTCCTCTGGCTCTTATAATTCTCTGTGTCCTCCTCCACAATGATCCCTAAGTCTTGGGTGCAGAAGTTGTGTTGTAGATTTATCAGCTGGTACTGAGTTCCACAACTCTGCATTTTGATCCATTGTTATTTTTCTGTAATGGTCTCCATCTGTTGTAAAGTATAGTTTCCTTGGTGAATTTTAAGGGCTGCATTTATATGTAGGGATGAGGACAAATATTTAGAATGTTGTTCAGAATTATGCTTGTTTGGTAAGGTGTGGGTTGTATGCACATTACCCTTAAGCATATAGTAATGGCATGCATACCTTGGCAGTAACCAATAGCTCTCTAATTTGACTTATGACCTACTCAACAGAGGTAAACCACAGCTGTTGTTGATAAACCTATCAAACTACATGGGGCTAGTTGTATCATGAATCTTGGAAAAAGAACTCTCTTTTAAAGCCTAATTAAGAAAGAATGAATTTTAGTTTAAAATATATTCACAAATAATATAAAATGGCATATGGATTAGTTAAAAACTATAGTATACCTCAAATTTAAATCAGACCTAATACTATCTCAGCAATGTCATAAATCTGAAATATTTTTGCTAAGATTTGAAGAGAACAAAACAAAATTATATCATATCACAATACTTTCTTTGTTTTTTTTGAGACAGGATTTCTCTGTGTAGTTTTGGTGCCTGTTCTGGATCTTGCTCTGTAGACCAGGATGGCCTCGAACTCACAGAGATCCACCTGGCTCTGCCTCCCTAGTGCTGGGATTAAAGGTGTGCGCCACCACAGCCCAGCCACATCTATACTTTGTATTCTTATATTCACTTTACTTGTCTTTCTGCTGTAACCAAAACTACTCCTATGTTTCAACAAGTATAAGTACCCAGACTGTTCTAGTACATACATATGTTGAAAGGCTCAGAATGTGGTAGCATATGGTAGTGTATTCAAATGTGAAAATTGAGCAAACTAATTTATGAATATTGACTTTCTTAAGATCAACAATATTTTTTTAAATCTCATATATGATAACTATTGGTAAAGATATGTGCTCTCATCTTCTTATCCAGCAGAATCGAATATTCATTTTTCAATAATTGTATCTCTGAATAAATTATACATAACAAAATGCACACCATCATATATGTATACTTTAAGTGTTTATGTAAAGAAACACCGTTTCATAGGTCCAATGCACACTAAGATTTCAGAATTAGTGAACTGGGATGGTAAAACTATGACAAATTAAAGATTTAGAATATATTTGAAAGCGATTGCTATGGCTAATGTTGATTGTATATTTGACAAGACATATGTTCTCTGAGCAAACCTATGATAATTTAAAATAGGAGAGTATTTGTGCATGACTGTGAGAGATTGTCTTGGAAATTGGCCTGGAAAACAATGTGGAAGGGCTGTCTTACTTAGGGTTTCTGTTGCTGTGAAGAGATAGCACGGCCATGGCAACTCTTATAAAGGAAAACATTTAATTGGGTGGCTTACCATTTCAGAAGTTTAGTCCATTATCATTATGCTGGAGCATGACAGTATGGAGACAGACACGGTGCTGGAGAGTACTACATCTTGTCTCACAGGCAGTAGGAAGTGATCTGTGATACTTGGCATGGCCCGAGCAAATATAAGAACTCAAAGCCTGCCTATAGAGTAACACACACTCTCCAAAAAGGCCATACCTTTTCCGACACAGCCATATCCCCTAATAGTGCCAGTCCCTATGAGCTTATGGATAATATTCCATTCAAACTGCCATACTCCACTCCCTGGCACCTTTAGGTTATTGTTATAAGCTTAAGCTTATAACAATATTAACAACATCATAATGCAAAATGCATTTAGTCCAACTTCAAAAGCATATAACATACAATGGCCCAGAATATAGTACACTTCCAAAATGTAGGGAAGGGAGTATAGTGAGAAAATACTGGACCAAAGCAAGACTGATAACAAGCTGGGAAAACTCAAAACTCTCCTATCCATGTTTGATGTCAAAGTGCTCTTCAGATCTTCATCTCCTTTGGGACTTGTTAATTGCAATACACTCTTTCTCTCAGGCTGATTCTACTCCCTGTTAGTGGATTTCTTTGGCAGGTATGTCATGGCTCTGGCATCTCTAACATCTTTGGTACTACATGTCAATCCAGGCTTCAGCTTCATGCAATGACCTCTCCAGGCCTACATTCAAGGACACCCCATACATACCTGGCCTCAACAGCTTTCCTTAGTCACAGAGCAAGGTTCCATAACATCTTTCTTCTATTCTTAAAGCCAGAACCATGTGACAAAAGCTGCTAGATTCTGCTTCTTGCCAGGGCTAGAACATGGGCCCTTGTTCAACTATGTCTTCACCAGCTTTCTGTTTTTGATGGTTTCTTTCACTGCCTAAGCTTGGTTGTCCTTCAACTTGCTCTGTAGACCAGGCTGGCCTCAAACCCAGAGATCTGCAAGTCTCTGCCTTCCAAGTGCTGGGATTAAAGGTGTGCACCATAACACCTGGGTCTAAGCTTTCTTTAATTCCTTTTCACAAATTGTAAACTTAGCTGGATGGGACTTTGCCCTGAAGTTACCACTCCATTTATTCCATTTCTTAATCTGTTTATCTCCTTAGTCATTCCATCTTAGCTCCATTCCACTTCCTGGTGTTCCTTTTACCCTCAAATTTTACATTTTATAACTTACCCTTCTCAGCGTGCTCCTTTTCATATGAATCTGTGTAAGAGTGGTGAGTAATAACCACATGACTGAGTCTGTACTAGACTGTTTGGAGATGTTTCTCTGCCAGTGGAATTAATCCAAAACTCTTCACTTTGGTCTTAGGTAGACTCTTCAGACAAGGGCAAAAAGCAGCCACATCCTTCACCAAAATATCACAAGACCATTCTTTTCCTCTGAAACCACTTGATCTGTCTTAGTTAGAGTTTCTATTGCTGAGAAGTGATACCCTGACCACACCAGCTCTTATAAAGGAAAACATTTAATTGGATGACTTAAAGTTTCAGAGGTTTAGTCCATTATCATCATGGTGTGACATGGCAGCAAGCAGGCAGATACGATGCTGGAGAGTCCTATATCTTGTTTCACAGGCAACAGTAAGTGGTCCACGTCACTGGACGTGACTTGAGCATATACAAGACCTCAAAGCCCACCTCCACAGTGACACACTTCTTCCAAAAGGCCATCTCCTCAAGTTCAGGGGTCTCTGAGGAAGAAGCCAGAAGATTGTGAGAGCTAGAGTTCGTTAATGACTTAGAGAAAAGTATCTTCCAGACACAATGGAACTGATACACATAGGAACTCAGAGGAGCAGAGACAGCAAGTGCAAGAGCTGCACAACTTCAAACCAAACTAAATCACAACACAGAGAAAAGGAAGTGGACATAAAGATCCACCTCTAACAAAGAAGTTATTTGCAATTTCCTCCACTGGGTGTATTTACCACAGTCTAAGACAGGTCCTATATCTAGGAATAGTTGGCCAACAAAAACAGACTCCATATTATTTTGTGTGCTTTTTTTATTTTGTTTTGGTATTTGTGTCATTGGGGTTTTTTTTGTATAATTTTGCTTTTTATTTTTGTTTTGAGGTTATTTTTGAGAGGAGAGAAATGAAAAGAGAGAAAAAGATGAAATGAGGTGGTGGTAGGGTCAATCTGGGAGGAATTGGGGGAGGGGAAGTATATGATTAAAATATATTGTTTGAAAGTATTATGTAAAATGAAAATGATAGATTATCTGAATTCATAGTAAGCTGTATATGTAGAATATAATAGGTTATACTTTTGACTCTCAGGTATTTATGAATCTGTCATCAACATTAAAAGCTAGGAGAGAGTGGAACTGATTGGAAGTGACTTCTTCATTTAGCTCCCCTCATATATTAAATATTGATTGACTTATTCTTGTATGCTAATAACAGTTGACTGGATTCCCAAAGCACTATGATAATATCAGTAAAACCTCACCATTATACCCCCAAATAGGTCTCTACATATGTCATTTTGAATCTTATAAAGTGATTATTTTATATTTACACATTTTCTACACCATGTACATTATAAAACTGAAACACAAAACTCTTATGTTGAATAATTAGTGAAATATTCTTTTACTGGAACTAGAGTCCAGATTTGTCCTCTTCATCTACTACCTCCACAACCACATGCTTGTCTTTTTGTTTTTAGGCCAAAATGAAAGTATGAGGAAAATGTAATGAAATTATTCTAGAATTTTCACAAAGTCTTCTAGATGATATTATATTGACTGATAAGCTCATTCATTTCCACAAGTATTAATATGTCCTTGACAAATGACTTTTAACTAAGAACAGTTCATTGTTTTGGTCTGGCAGAAACACACAATTATTTAGTACTCTCTTCCATTTTACAGATCTATAAATTTGGCTAATGAGTGTGACTGCTCAAAACCACATAGCTACTTTCTTTCCCAATACCATTTTGCCTCCTTTGCCAAAGTTGACTACCTACAAAATGTCTATTTATAAAACATACATTTCAAAACAAAGTGGATTTTTTATCTGCCATATGTTTTATAAGTAAATTTGATCATAAATGAACAGAATTTTCACTTCCAGCTGAGGAAATTACAAGCATACTCTGATAGACATGCTTTTAGTCAATTGACAATACCTTACTAGAGAAGAGGAGAATGGTGTGGATGGAAAATAAAGTTGAAACATATGCGGTTTTACATGCAGAACTTTGGAAACCTTTGTGTGACTTATCTGGCAGTTTAATGTCATTGGCATCAAAGGCCATTCACGGCCAAGGTAGCCGATTTAGTGCTATATGTGATAGCCAGCCATAGTCAGTCACTAATTTCTTTTAGATAGGGTGGCATGTGTTACTTGAAAGTTACATATCCAATAGAATAGAACAGTAAATACTACAAACTAGAGGCTATATATAATATATATACACAATCAGGATGAAACACTGAAAAATAAAGCATGACAAAAACACTCAATTGTGTGTTTCATTTTAGCTGCAGTTTTCAACATGCTCCTGAAATTTGCCTTTTCAAAAGTATTAAAGTATTAAGAGTACTAAAAGTTATTTTTAATTTAAACATAAGAATTAATTATTAGTATTATTTGAAAAATATATCAAATGACAAAATATAGATTAAGTTTGGTCTTTCTATATTCACCTTCAAATTGATTTAGACATCTTGCATTGTAAGGTTGGTTATTGTGACATGTTCTATCAGTTTTTCAAAAAGCTCCACTCAAGGAAGCCCTAACTGACTGACAATCTATGTTTTGTTCTATTTGTGTGTTGCCTTTATTCAACTGCTTTTCTGAAGCAAAATCAGAGCAACTTTTCCAACTCTGCATGTTAGGATTTCCTACTATACATGTTGTTAAATGTAAAGAGAAATAGTAAAATTTTTGCATTTTAGAAATCAGAAGAGTTATAAGCATTTCTTAAAATGGTATTCTCCTTAACTCTTCTAAAGTTGAGTTTCTAAACTTTACTTTTGAGTGCAAGGTTTATATTACCTCAATGCTTACCTACTTGGTTGACTTCATCTTTCTAATGGTTTTAAAATTGGCATTTGGAATGTCACTTGCAGACATTACTAGAATCTCAGAAGCACAGAACTGTAAATATTTTGTGAATATTAGGGCAACATAATGAAAGAAACTTAACTTTTAGGAAACAAAAAAGGCAATAATCATAATCAATTTTCCTTAAATCTCTGCTCTACTTGATGAAGCAGTGTTTTTATGCTTTTGCTGGTTTTACCTAGGATATTGTGTTTTCCAATGGGACAGACAAATAAAGTTAATATCAGAAAAATATATAATTAAATCCCAGTGCTACGACATCCTGCCCTGCAGCACTGAGATCATACGGTAAGTGTTCTTACAACTCGCATTCACAACTCACTATCCTCTACATCGCTGTTTTTAGAGTGTGGACTAAGCAGAGAATAGAATGCCCACTATTAAAACTCCTTCTTACAGAGTAATTCTTAAATTAAAAGTAATATTTAAAAATTATGCCTAGAAAGACAACTCCGTGGTTAAGAGCACCTAGTGTTGCTCCAAAGGGACTGAGTTCAGTTCCCAGCACTCACTCAGATGGCTCATAACCATATGATACTCCAGCTTTAGGGAATCTGTTGCCCTATTTTGGCTACACTGGACACTGATAGACATGTTGCAGACACTACCTCTCTCAAATATATACCTACATAAAATGAAATAAATCCTTCAAAAGTGATTCATCTCTAATATATACTTCTCACTATAGTGCTTCTTTAACATAATATACCATGTTAAAATATGTATGAAATATAAACAAAAATCACATTTTCATACTATAAATTTTTTCATAAAGCATATACTCATTAAATCATCACTAAGTTTTATCAGTAGCACCTTACTTTCCTTATCCTCCAACTACATCCATGATTTTGAACATATATACATGTCATTTTCACCCTAAATCCATCCTTAAATTGTGTCCTTTAAATATTTTATTGATATTCTTTGAAATAAACCACTTCTCTCTTTCCCTGTAAGACATCAGGGTTTATAGTTATTAGTTAGTTTCAATAAGCAATAGAATAAAAGATAATTTATGGGTAGTTTGAGAGTGGATTCTATAGAGCTCAAATGAACAAGTAAATTTTCTCCATGTCTGATGTCCAACACACTTCAGATCTCCAACTCCTTTCAGCTTTGTTGGCAGAAACACACCTCTCTTTTTTGGGCTGGTTCCACTCCCGATTAGCAGCGTTCTTTGGCAGGTATTCCACAACCCTGGCATCTCTAACCATATTGGGGGCTCCAAAGCAGTCCAGGCTTCTCCATCACAGCTTCATACAATGGCCTCTGTGGGCCTACCTTTAGGTATATCTTTTACACATGTCTGGCCTTAGCAGCTTTCCTTCATCACAGGGGACTCTTCCATAACTCCTTTCTTCTATCTTTGGACTCTAAAGCCACAACCACATGGACAAAGCTGCCAAGTGCTGCTGCCTGCTGGGGCCAGAACATGGCCCGTTCATTCAGTTACATATTCACTGGCTTGGCTATCCTGCAACTTGCTCTGTAGGCAAGGCTGGCCTCAAATTCAGAGAACCACCAGCCTCTGCCAAATTTAATCTTCTCCTTTAATTCATTTTACCAATTTGGAAACTTAGCTGGGTGGGATCTTGCCCTGAAGTCTTCGCTCTCTTTCTTTATTCTTTTATTTATTTGTTTATTCATTTATTTATTTTACATCCCAACTGCAGTTTCCCCTCCCTTCTCTTCTCTCATCCCCTCCCTGCTCCTCCCATCTGCAACCCCCAAATCCACTCCTCTTCTGTTTTTGTTCAGAAAGGGGTGGGCCTCTCATGGGTATCAACAAAACATGGCATTTCACGCTGTGGTAGAACTAAGCACTTAAGCAGCACTTAAAGAGTCCAACTGCTTTTCTAATCCTTGGCCCCCAAATCCATATTCTCTGAAACAAAGGCACGGTCAGGCCTATCACAACCATACCCCAGTCCCTGGAAACAACTTCTATTTTAGTCAGGGTTTCTGTTTCTGTGAAGAGACACCATGACCACAGCAACTTCTATGAAGAAAGAACATTTAACTGGGGTGGCTTATATTTTCATAGGTTTAGTCCATTATTATCATGCTGCAACATGGCGGTGTGCCAGGCAGACATAGTGCCGGAGGAGTTGAGAGTTGTACATCTTCATCAGCAGGCAACAGAGAGTGGTCTGAGTGTCACACCGAGTGAAGCAAGAGCAAAGAAACCTCAAAGCCCATCCCCACAATGATACACTGCTTCCAACAAGGCCATACCTACTCCAGCTAAGCCACAACTCCTAATAGTGCCACTACCTATGAGCTTATGAGGGCCAATTACAATCAAACTACCACAATACTCACAGGAGCTTTTCCTCTTTCATTCTGTTTATTCTTACCAAAACTTTTCATCTTTATTGGCTTACCACTGTGCATTACCAAATCCTTATATTCGTGTTAGATTTACTTCATACACATTCTCTCATAAGTTTTTCCTTGCTTTCTTGGCTTCAGTTATTCATCTTCTTATGATTTTTCATGTAACTTCATATTACTTGCTAAAATAATTTTAAGTAGTAGTTTAATCATTTGATTGATAGATTTTGCAATGATGTGTAAAAATACTCAGTACAGGGGCTGATTTTACCTCAAAATACCTATAATCTTTTCTCATAATGGATATACAGTGGTAAACCTCTATGGAAATGATGAAAGAATAGGGAAAAAGAAGGCAGAAAATGCATAGACTAAGAAAAAACATTGCAGAGCCTAGAATTATTATGACAATATAAACAAAAAATAGCATAATATATGTACTATGAGCATAAGATATGCACATATGTTTATTTACTCAAAAGGAATGAGTGTGTTTTTTTTCCATCTCTTGTCATATAACAGCCCCAAACCCTAGCCAGCCTACAAAATGGCCATTTTGGTATTTAATCCTGTGTCTTTTTCCTCAAATCTGGACGTGAATCAAAAGGCTTCTTTTACCAACTTCTCTCTCTCATTTATTTGTCAGCAGCTGTTAAACAAACAAAAACCCCTCTGGAACCCATTTACAATACAATAGAGAAGTAGAGGAAATAATGTAATTGTCTAACACAAAAAAGTAAAAAACATGCTGAGTGCAATTTGAAGTAAATTGATTTGAAAAGAAGAAAATGTTCTTGTTTCAATCTATAGGCACACATTTCAATGTTGTGGCTACTGGGGAATGAAAGAAGGTAGTCAATATGCCAAGTATGCCTTAGAGTTTTCAGATTTCTAAAGAGAGAAGAATTGGATATCAAGAAATTAGGAGTGAGGCAACAGACTGGGTAGGCCTAAAGTTCTAAGATTTGGTACACACACACACACACACACACACACACACACACACACACACAC
>CABHPR010157479.1:0-17414 GCA_902168415.1 Peromyscus melanophrys | reverse complement strand
ACACACACACACACACACACACACACACACACACACACACACACCAGCATCAACTATATTACAACTCTTCATGCTATACAACAACCAAGCATATGGTGAATTGAAAACTAGCAGCCTAAACATTGTGGGAGCAAGTTGCACCATAACTTAGCTTTTTCTCATTAATCCTCTTACCTATTTTAGCTGTGTTCTTGGGAATTATACTTTAATGTACCAGTGTGTCAAATGTTTTAGAGGGATTATAGTATACATTGTCTTCCTAAACTGTTTTACTATTCAGAATGTCTGAGGTGTTCCTGAAGTATTTATGCAATAAATATGACCTCATTAATCCTTAACTTGATTCTTTCAGGGTGGGAAATCCTAAAGCAGGATATTTATATGAACATTAAAAGATAAGGAAGCAGTCATATTTCCATAGCACATACTCATCAAAATGGAAGTGAAGAGAGGCATTTCCAAGCCACATAGTAGGCTGCATGGTGCATTTAGCTTTTGCTAGTTAAAAAAAAAAGAGTTTTCTGGGCTACACACTACTTTGAAGGAAGCATATAGACCCACTGCTGCCCAGAGTCGGTGATGAGCATGGTTCCCCCAGAGTTGGAAGGATATGTAGTTCTGCCATATTGGGAAGCTGAGGTAGGTGGAGCCAGCAGCTAAGACTGCTGCTTTTTGTTATAGCCACACAGTTTAGCAGTTTAAAATCTCTTCTGGTCAGAGAAGGATTATAGATTTACAATAAGGCAGATTCAGATGGAACAAGACTTTAAACTGTTTACAATGTGTGTAAAAATGTACATAGGCTTGAAAGAAAGATGAAAAGGAGGATAGACAGTTAAATAAAAAAATAGATGGTTTTAGAAAATAAAGTCCTTAAAGAGACAGTAAAAGTAATATAAAAAATAAGCCTTGAAAAGATGGATATCACACAGAGAGTCTGGATTATATTGTCTTTGGGATTTTTAACTGCAGAAAGACATTTGATTGTAAAAGCTGTTGAGTTAAGACAATATATGTATTTTAATGGTATATGGACTTCAAAGTTTATGTCTAAGGATAGGTACTTTGGAAAAGAGGTTCTGCTTTTTGGTTCCACAGAAGATGAGAACCTATGGATTGCTTCCAGGCTAATATGGTTTGACCAGCCAAGACCCTCTGAAAGGTCTCCAATGACACCATGGCCCAGATTACCCAACATCCAAAATCAACTTCAAGGCAACTGGCACAGAGAATACATCCTCACAGAATCCTCCAGTCAGAACTTGACCATAATCCTAAAATGTTATTTATGTCCTCATAAGACTACCAGTGCCCTCTATCAGCAGGAACTAGCCTAAAAAGCTATGCCCATGTTCCCCAAAAATAGATTATGGATGTTTGTCTTTGTTTAGATTGTTGGTTACAAATTGTTATTGGTCATAGTCAATCTCTTTCTAAAAGAAGAAAGGGGGATATGTTATAGAAAAATAAGATAAGTATTTTACATTACTATAGATTTTAGTTTATTGATACAAATGTAAAGTTAATTTTGTTATGCTGTATGTATATTTCTCCTCTTGTTTAAAGTATTTTGTTTTGCAACTCAATTGAAATTGTAGTGTATAGTTGAGAAACACAGATTAGTAATTAGTCTTCTATAACAGTCAAACTTATAGTCATATTAAGTTATATATATACATATATGTGTGTATATATGTATATATACACATATATATGTATATATATTTCAATTAGGTAGGTAATCTTCAAACACTTCAAATACTTATGTTTTATAAATTTAGACTTTTGTGGACAATGAGACACTTCTGCTCCTGGCAGCACCAATTACTTCAAGGAGAATGATGGGCATTGAATAAACTCATTATGGAGTTTGCTTTCTTTGTGGCAAAAGTTAGCCACTGGGCAAAAAAGTGCCCTTGTGTCAACTGCTGGATAATATGTTGTATGAACTGGACATGCAGAACTCATAAGAAGGTGACCACTGAACTTTACAAGGCAAGATGGTTCTTCAGGTTCCTGCTTCACAGAAGAAACTTCCAGACATTCTACATGACACAGGAAAAAGTGACTGAGAGACTAAGCCTATGGGCTGAAGATGGATGCCCCAATGTTATAGAGGAACTTTGGGTGACTTTGGGTCCAGGCAACCAGCTGTCTCTGTCATTCTAGATTTTTGGAAGTTGCGTACAATGCATCTCTTGTTTACTTAGGTAATATTATATCCTTCTGGGGTCTTTGATGTAGTTGGAGACTAGATAGTTATAATTTTCCTTGGTCATGATAAAAGATAAATTACATATGAAACTTTAGACTCACAAGTATAGGACAGATAGAATATTTTCTTCACTTTTTCCAAATACAAATAGACTAGATATTGTAACTATAATTGTTGCTTGATAACTGTTTTCTTATATGTAATTTTACTATGTTAAAGTGAAAACCTTCCTTTTGAATTGAAAGAAAAGGGTAAATGACGTGTGATATCATTCTGTATGTGGTGAATATGTGTTACTCTGATTGGTTGATAAATAAAACTCTTTGGCCAATGGTGAGGCAGAATAAGGTTAAGCAGGACATTCTAACTAGAGAGTGAGGAAGGAGAGAGACATAGCAGAGGAGATGCTGCCAGCCACCACTATGAAAAGCAAGATGTACAGGTACCGGTAAGCCAAGAGCCGTGTGGCAAAGTATAGATTTATAGAAATGGGTTAATTTAAGATGTAAAAGCTAGCTAGCAAGAAGCCTGAGTCATTGGGCCATATAGTTGAAAAATAATATAAGTCTCTATGTGCTTATTTTGGTCTGAGCGGCTGAAGGACAGGGCAGGACACAGGAAAACTTTCAGCTACATATGTTAAAATGTACAACTATAGAAATTTTAAAATAAAGAAGCAAAATTTTACCAATTGATTTGAAGAAACAAAGGCAAATTTTCTGAAATTGAAATACTAAGTAAAATTTCCCAGTAGAAGGACCATAGAAAAAAAAGAAAAACAAAAAGACCTAGGAGAATTATGAAACAATATCAAGTATATATGACAAAGTATAGGTCAGCAAAAAGACAAGAGACACAGAAACATTATTGTGTATTAGTGAGCTAATAGTCTTAATTCAAATAAAATTTGAATAAGTTTAAAGTACTTGTTGAAATATTGTTGATAAGTATTCAGATAACAATTAGAGATATATGCATAATAACTAAATGGGAATACATAATATTATATAATAAAATTACTCATAAAATACATCAATACTCCACTTAAATAAATTCAATAGGATTTGGTTCCAACATATAGAAAAATAGCAACATGACAGAAAATCTATTTTTTGATTTATTTTATTTCACTATTCTTAGTTGAAAACAGCATTGATCAATGTATTTTGATCACAGTTCCACTTACGGGTACAGCAGATTGTTGTTAGGAGTTACTCTTTGCTCTATACTTCTGACAGAAAACAGCATTTGGATTCCACAGCACCATAGCCTATCTAGTCTCATGTTCTTAGCCTCCAATGCAGTAAAAAAAAAGTACATATTCCCTTTGAAAGGAAGAGATCACTAACTGAAAAATATGCACTTATACATATCATCTTTATATGTCTTTTTCACAAATCAGAAGACAATCCTTCATGATTTACTCTATAAATTCAATTCAATGCCCAATAATTTTAGTAAAGTTGGAAAAGTCCATCTTGAATTAATAGAGAATTTCAAGAAGCTCAGAATGGATAAACAAATTCAGAATATTTGCTGAAATTTATTTTTTTATCGAACATCATATTTATACTGTTTATTTCAGAATTTCTTTTTTCTGTTTTTTTAAATATGTACGTATGTATTTATTTATTTTACACCCTGACCACAGTTTCCCATCCCTCATCTCATCCCAGTCCCTCCCCCTTCACCTCTGCTGGGCCTCCTTCTACTATCCACTCTTCCTTTGTTTTTTTTTTCTTTTTGAATTTTTTAAATTTTTATTATTAAGAAATTTTGTATTCATTTTATATACCAACCAGAGATCCCCCTCTCCTCCCTCCTTCTGTCCCCCAGCCTTCCCCCAACCCCACCCCCCATTTCCACCTCCTCCACGGCAAGGTCTCCCATGAGGAGTGAGCAGAGCCTGGTACATTCAGTTGAGGCAGGTCCAAGCCCCTTGCCCCTATACCAAGGCTGCACAAGGTGTCCCACCAAAAAGCCTGCTCATTCACCAGGGATGGATCCCAATCCCACTGCCTGGGGGTCTCCTAACCAGTTCAAGCTAAACAAGTGTCTCACTTATCCAGAGGGCTTATCCAGTCCCATGGGGGCTCCACAGCTATTGGTCCACATTCCATGAGTTTCCACTAGTTTGGTTGTAGTCTCTGTGCATTTTTCCCATCATGATCTAGATGTCCTTTGCTCATAGAGTCCCTCCTCTCTCTAATCAACTGGAATCCAGGAGCAAGGCCTGGAGCCTGGCCATGGATCTCTGCATCTGCTTCCATAAGTTACTGGATGAAGGTTCTATGATGACACTTAGGGTATTCACTAATCTGATTACCAGAGTAGGCCAGTTCAGGCACCCTCTCAACTATTACTAGGAGCCTAAGTTGGGGTCATCCTTGTAGATTCCTGGGTAACTTCCCTAACACCCTGTTTCCCCCTATTCCCACGATGTCTTCATTTATCATGGTATCTCTTTTCTTGCTCTCCCACTCTGTCCCTGTTCCAGCTCTAACCTCCCATTCCCTTATGTTCTCATCCCCTATCCCTTGCCCTCCATTACCTATCCCCACCCCCAGTTTGCTCATGTAGATCTCATCTATTTCTCATTTGCTGGGTGATCTATGAGTCCCTCTTAGGATCCTCCTTGTTAGCTAGCTTCTCTGGAGCTGTGGGTAGTATGGTTATCCTTTGCTTTACATCTATTATCCACTTATGAGTGAGTACAAACCATGTTTGTCCTTCTGAGTTTGGTTACCTCACTCAGGATGATATTTTCTAGTTCCATCAATTTGCCTGCAAATTTCATGATGTCAATAGTTTTTAGTGCTGAGTAGTACTCCATTGTGTATATGTGCCACATTTTCTTAATCCATTCTTCAGTTGAGGGGCATCTAGGTTGTTTCCAGGTTCTGGCTATTGTAAACAATGCTGCTATGAACATAGTTGAGCATATGTCCTTGTGGTATGATTGAGCATTCCTTGGATATATGCCCAAGAGTGGTATAGCTGGATCTTGGGGGAGATTGATTCCCAATATTCTGAGAAACCACCATACTGATTTCCAAAGTGGCTGTACAAGTTTGCACTCCCATTGACAGTGGAGGAGTGTTCCCCTTGCTGCACATCTTTTCCAACATAAGCTGTCATCAGTGTTTTTGATCATAGCCAGTCTGACAGGTGTAAGATGGTACATCAGAGTTGTTTTGATTTGCATTTCCCTGATGACTAAGGATGTTGAGCAATTCCTTAAATGTCTTTCAGCCATTTGAGATTCTTCTGTTGAGAATTCTCTATTTACCTCTGTAGCCCAATTTTTAAATTAGATTGTTAGGTATTTTGATGTCTAGTTTCTTGAGTTCCTTATATATTTCTCATTGCCTCCCAGTCCCTCCGCCATCACCTCTGCTTGGCCTCCCTCCACTATCCACTCTTCCTCTGTTTCTATTCAGAAAAGTGTTATCCTCCACAAAAATCAACAAAATATGGCATATAAATTTGTAGTAAGACTAAGCATCTCCCCATATATTAAGGCTGAGCAAGGCAACCCAATATGAAGAAAGGGTTCCAAAAGCCAGCAAAGGTGACAGTCACTCTTAGGTTCCAAAAGCAGCAAAGGTGCTTGCACTGTTAGGATGCTCATGAAAAGATCTGCTGTGGAATAATCTTTTTGTATACTATAAAGATTTGTCACTTGAATTGTTTTAATAAAAAGCTATCTTGCTGATAGCCAGACTGGAAGAATAGGCAGGACAACCAAACTAAGGATGTTGGAATGAAGAAGGGTGGATCCAGAACAGTTGCCAGAAATTCCAGAGGGAGCAAGACATGCTGGAAGACAGGTAAAGCCTTGAGCCATGTGGCAATACATAGATTAATAGAAATGGGTTAATTTAAGTTGTAAGAGCTAGTTAGTAACAAGTCTGAGCTATCAGCCAAGCATTTATAATTATTATTATGTTTCTGTGTTGTCTACTTGAGAGTAGCTTGAGGACAGAAATTTCTGCCTATAAAGACCAAGCTACACAACTGTCATATATATGCAAATGGCCTAGTCAGTTCCATGCAGGTTCCCTGGTTGTAGGTGTAGTGTATGTGAACTCCTATGAACACAGGTTAGTTGAATCTGTGGGAGTTTTTGTGAGTCCTTGATCCCTCAGTCTGTATAATCTTTGCTCCCTCACTTTAGCAGGATTCATTCTCCTAGCTCGGCCTAATGTTTGACTGTAGGTCTCTGCATCTGTTTCCACCATTGCTGGATGAAGTCCCTCTGTTTTGTTTTGATTTTTTGTTTTGTTTTATGGGACAGGGTTTCTCTATGTAGTTTTGGTGCCTGTCCAGGATCTCGCTTGGTAGACCAGGCTGGCCTCGAACTCACAGAGATACACATGGCTCTGTCTCCTGAGTGCTGGGATTAAAGGCTTGAGCCACCATTGCCTGGCTCTTTTGTTTTGATTTGTTTTTTGTTTTTCAAGACAGGGTTTCTCTGTATAGTTTTGGTGCCTGTCCTGGATCTCGTTCTGTAGACCAGGCTGGCCTTGAACTCACAGAGATCCACCTGGCTCTGCTTCCCAAGTGCTGGGATTAAAAGTGTGTGTCACCACTGTCTGGTAATGAAGCTCCTCTGATGATATTGAGCTAGGCAAAATCTATGAGTATAGCAGAATATTGTTAGACATCATTACATTGGCATTTTTTATTTTTTTCTCCATTCCTGTTAGACTCTATCCTGGGTGTCTGGACCATCATGTCTCTGGGTCCTGGCATTCCAGGCAGTGTTATGTGTGGGGTCACTCTCATGGCATGGGTCTCAGGTTTCAGCAGTCATTGTATGGCCAATCCTACAATCCCTGTATCACCCTTAAGCCAGCACATCCCATAGGTTGGACAAATTATAGGTAAAAATTTATGTGACAAGGTTGGTTTCCCAATCCCTGCACTGGTAGTCTTGCCTGACACTAGGAGGTGACCAGTTTGGGTACCTTTCGCTAGGAGCCTGAGGTGGGGTCATCCTTGTAGATTTCTGGGAGTTTCCTATGCAAAAGTTGCCTCTTTTAATATTCTCCCCAGACCCCACTCCCAACTGATCCGTCATATTCTCATCCCCATCTACCCACAGTCCACCCACAAACTTGCTCCTTTTTCCCTTTCCCAGGGAGTTCTGAGTGTCCCACTTGGCCCTTCTTATTACCAGGTCTCTATGGGTCTGTGGATTGTAGAATGGTTTTCCTTTACTTTAGAGCTAATATCCATTTATAAGTGAGCATATGTCATATTTGTCTTGCTGGGTCTGTGTTGCCTCACCCAATGATTTTTTTTTCTAGTTTCATCGATTTGCCTTCAAATTTCATAGTGTCATTGTTTGTAACAGCTGAGTACTCCGTTTTGCAAATGTACTATATTTTCTTTATCCATTCTTCAGTTAAGAGACAGCTAGGTTGTTTCCAGGTTCTGGCTATTATGAATAAAGCTGCTATGAATATAGTTGAGCATGTGTCCTTGTGGTATGATTGAGCATTTGAGGATATGCCCAAGAGTGGTATAGCTGGGTCTTGAGGTAGATTAATTCCTAATTTTCTAAGAAACTTCCATATTGACTTCCAAAGTGGCTGTACGAGTATTCACTCACACCAGCCATGGAGGAATGTTCCCTTTACTCCACATCCTTTCCAAAATGAGCTGTCCCTTGTGTTTTTTATCTTAGCCATTCTGACAGGTGTAAGGAAGATTCTCAGAGTTGTTTTGATTTGCCTTTCTCTGATGGCTAAGAATGTTGGATATTTCTTTAAGTATTTCTCAGCCATTTGAGATTCTTCTGTTGAGAATTCTCTGTTTAGAGCTGTATCCCAGTTTTTTATTGGACTACTTGATTTTTTGATGTTTCATCTCTTGAATTCTTTATATAATTTGGAATGCAGCCCTCTGTCAGATGTAGGGACAGGTCACACTTCTCATTCCTCTCAGATTTAAAAAAAAGTTTGATGATTCACAATTATTTATTAAAATTTACTATAATGGTATACTAATCAATACTGTAGAACACTGATACTATACTAGACATGTGTAAATGTGGAATAAAATAGACTTCAGAAATCAACCTTGCAATCATACTCACAGGATTCTAGACAAGGATTCCATTACAATAGGACAAGAAAATACTTGTCTTTTTAACAAATTACACTGAGACTTCTGGATTTCTATAGGTAAAACACCAAGATGAACACTTTATCATACCACTTAAAATTTGACTAATATTAAGACCAAACTAAAAGATCAGTGACTGAAAAACAGAATACAAAATCTTTATAATTTTGAACTTGGCCATGATTTCTTACATTGAACCTTAAGAGCATAAGTACCAAAACAAATCTGTAAGCTAGAGCCTTTATTGAAAAAAAGTATTTTGTACATTAAAGACCACTTTCAGTATAATGAGAAAAGCTTTAATATGGGAGAAAATAATTGCTTATAATGTATTTCATAAGTGTTCTGGAGCCAGAATATATTAATTCTTCTTATAATATAACATAAAGACCAATGCCCCTGCAAAAATAATAATAGTTTACAGCACATGAAAATTTATTATCATATTAAATCACTAGCAATTTTAAACCAAAATTATGATTAAATGTCACTTCACTGATCACTATAATTTGTATGGAAAATAAGTGTTGACAAGTATGTGAAGAAACTACAGCCCTAGTATATTGTTTATAGGGATATAAATGTTGCAGCTATAATCTGGAGACCCTTAGAAAGTCAGTTTTACTACATGAAGCAGCAGCAGTTGCTAGATAAGTACTTGAAGAATTGCATACGAGTATTAACACACATATCTTGCAGGAATGTTCATAACAGTACTCCAACAATAGCCAAAATTCATTCTGATGCAAATACTAAACAGACCAATCAACAAACTAAAATATTATAACATTACATTGGAATACTTTTTCAGTAGAAATCGGTACTGATGAGTCACAAGATAACAATAAAATAGTATGAAAAGTGAAATATATCAACATGATTATGTTCATATAAAACATACACAATAGGAAAATTTATTATACAGAAATAATTTTAGGGATTGACAGGGATTAATGGGAGGGAAAACTTGATTAATGGAAATAAAATCATCTTTAGAGCAGATGACAAAGTTTGGGGGTATTAAGGTTTGAGATGATTTGTGCACGATATAAACAACATCCTAAATAATGTTCAATTGAAGACTTTCAAGAGATCATTTGCTTTTACATTTCACTTCAATTTAAAACAAAACAAAACCAAAAATGACTAGTGACTGTTGAAAGACAAATGTTAGGATGAATTAGTAGAGATACAATGAGATGAAAGCAAATTTGAGCTACTTAAAAGACTTTGCATGTTAATGAACATGGGAAACATCATATGACAAAAATAGTGAATATTTGGTAGAAGTTATATTAGTAAAGGTACTATATTGTTGTTGAAAATAACAAGAATGGTTAGTGAGTTAAAAAATCATATAAATTTTACAAAAATAATCTTTTAGTAAACTTTTCATGAAATTGGAAAATGCTGTATTGAAAAATCACAATGTACAATAAATGGATGGCCTAAAGAATCAGAAAAAAAGTTGAAAAAGACATTAAAACGCAAATGAGAGCTAAGAATGTTAATAGAGCAAGTTCCAGAAGTAAGTATAAGTAGGCATGTTGACTGAATTTTGAAAATGAGGAATAATGGTTCTTACTCAAAAAAATGAGAGAAACTAGTAAAGTTACACATGGTTGTGAATAGCCAGGACTTTTTATTGTCTTTAGGTAAGACAACTTTATGAAAAAATAAAAGATGATAGTAGGTATTGAAACAAATGTAAATTTACTGTCAAAATTCTTTTTAAAATGAACAAACAGAAAACACAAAGCTCTGGAGACATTAGAGGATTTACCATAGATATAAATGATGAAATGGGAGTCAGAGGTGTGACTGAAATGACTAAGAGAAAGCTGGCTGAGCATAGGAAAACAGATTCAATGAAGCTCTTGTAATCAGAACTCAAGATTTCAGAATGTAAACCTTACCATTAGAAGCATTCCAATTGGTGATAAAGATGAGGTTCAATTTCTTTGTGGATAATGAAAGAAAAATCACATTGGTAGGTATTTCCTGACTCTATATGATATATCTGGAAGAAAGCAAGGCTCTGCAAAAAAGTAATTTTAAGAACAAAATTTATTCTAGGATAATAAAATCCAATGAAATTATATCCCAATCTACCTAATGCTTCAATGTGTTGTGCAAAGTATGATACAGAGGGGACATCCAGTATCTTAGAAACAAAAAGAAAGACTTTCTAGAATCCAAGCAGAAATGTGATGTTTGAGAATGAATTGTAAGTGTTCAAAGTGAGCAAAAGTATGTTTTTTAGCTGGAATAAACCAAGCAGATTCAGACATGAT
This sequence comes from Peromyscus melanophrys, assembly GCA_902168415.1. Classification (NCBI taxonomy): domain Eukaryota; kingdom Metazoa; phylum Chordata; class Mammalia; order Rodentia; family Cricetidae; genus Peromyscus; species Peromyscus melanophrys. Next base: position 6,773 of record CABHPR010157479.1, on the reverse strand, counting down.
CAGTTATGTTGGTAGTAGTACTGAATGAACGTCACTGAATTAGTTAGCTTTCTATGGCTATGAAAAACTGTAGAGAAAAACAACTTATAAGGAGAAATAACCTATTTTGGCTCACAATTTCAGAAGTGTCAGTTCATAGTTGTTAACCCTTGTCACCTTCAGGCTTTTGGGAAAGAAACATAGTATGGTGGAAAGCAAATGCTGGAGAAAATGCTCACGTCAAGGTAAACAAGAAGGAAAAAGAGAGAGGAGAGGAAAGTTCCAGTCTCAATATTCCTTCAAAGGCACAGCCTCAATAACTTCATTACATCCCTTAACATAAGATGTTTGCCCTGAATCCTAATAGTACTATAGGCTGGTGGCCAACCATTTGGTTTATGGGTCTTTAAGAGCTTGCAAATCAATCCCTCTCCATCAACTGGCAAGTGGGATTTTAGGACAAAAAAAAAAGTTTTAGTTTAATTCCTTGATTAGCTCAGCTTTTCCATTTCATCTCTAGAACATTATAAGCTGCATTTAGCACAAAGCATACATTGTCGTACTCACCTTCCTACCTGGATGGCTTGGCCATGGCTACTTCAACAGTTGACTTTTATGCACGCCAAAAGTCAGTTGTATTTATTTTAATGGCAATTATAATTTTGTATAATAACATGGCTGCTGAATACAGACTCTAAATCAAAATATGTTTTTGCTGATTATAACTAAAATGATGGAAGCTATTGAAGAATTTTGAAGACAAAATATATAAAAAGTTGTTGAGAACAACTAAATAATAATTTAGGAATTAGAATGATTTCCAAATACATTGAAGACTGATACTTGCAACAAGCATTTCTTTTATAATAATAAATTATACAATAACATATAATAATACTATAATCAGAATTTAAATCAACTGCCTTATATTTAGCAAAATGTACTAGGACAATACTAAAAGATAAGCAATTGGAAAACGTGCCAAATAATAATTAATTGGGAATCTATTTCTTTAAGTAAAATGCCTATAGTGTATACTAATTATGGATAGTAATGCACCTCTTTCTATGGTCTTTTTATAACTGAGTGTATTGGCTCTCTGTGTTGAATGAGAAGAGTGTGTCTCATTAACTGCTGAGTAGAGAGAAGAGGAGGACTTGAGGGAGACTGGTCAGCTTGCCCTGTAGAAGCACTGATAAAATGCTGAGCCAGTTACCTCAGGGCTTTGCACAGAAGTTTGATCGATAGATACTTGATGAATGAAAGCATAGCTTAGAATTTAACTCACATACTCTGGCAAGACATTAATGGGTTTTAGCAAGTGTGATTGTGTTTAGAAGGATTAGTTTGTCTTAGGTAGTGAATAATACATTTTAGGAATGACAAGGTGGGTGGGCAGAAAATAAAGGAGACTATTATAAATACTCCAGTGAGATCCAATTAGGACTAAACCCAATTAAATTTAGTACAGCTACATCACATACATCATACACTTATATTTGTCATGTAGCTACAATTTGCCATATTGTGGAGTGGGCATTAAGAGTTTATAGGGGAACCAGATAACATGAATCATGTTTTCATGTAATTTCTATCCAGGATGAAATTTAGCTAAAAGTTATTGCTGTAATACTGCTGCATATAATGATGGACAAGTTGCAGTGTGCTATGGATATGTACAGAAGTATCTGCTAGACCAAGACAAAGACAGGAGCCTTTTCAGGAAGGAAGTGAAGTTTAAAGTCAAGTTTAAGGATGGAATCTGGTATAACCAACGATGAGAATTTAGAATAAAGGATCTTCTGGGCAAAAGCTGGATAGAAACCCAAAGGCAAGAGAAAGTATGGGATAACATTAGCAGAATGAGTTGTGCAGTACTGTCCATTGAGATAAGAGAGAGGGGCCAGATAGTGAAAACTACAATAAGTTTAAGTAAGTAGTGAGGTTCTAGTGTCAAGGGCAACAGGAAATACTAAAATAATTAATATAAGTATTTGTTGGAATGAATATTTTCTCTATTAAGAGAAAAATGGATTAAAAGCATAGCCAGAGGATAATCAAACAATATACAGGCTATAACTATAACTAGGGTAACTTACAGATTGGGACTTAAACTGAAATACTTTATGGAGTATAAATCTCTAATAATGCTGATAACATTCATTATTTATTATATATTTAGAAATGTGGTGAGTGCTTTAACATTTTTCACAAATCCTCAAAATATCCTATGATAGAATCATTAATGTAAAAAGCTTTGTTTATTGGTGATGGCATTGAAACTTAAAGATAACAATTAACACTCCTAAGATCATAAGATTTAAAGAATACTATTGACAATGCTATTGTAGGAATATTAAACAGATCTCTATGAAGAATTTGATGCTAATGAAATTAGTGGTTAAGCTGAAGACAGTGATTCTAATTGTGTCAGGAATGACTTTGCAAATGTTGATAGCATTGATAGAGTAATGATTTACCAGAAATGTCAGAGCTCCAATCAAGCTATGACGGGATCCACAGCCCATGGCTTCCTCAAAGAATCTCACTATCACAATTTACTCTGGCCTATAGTAAAGTGGTAGGTTGATACTAAAAATTATATCTAAAAGAACAGAAAGCCAGCTACTATTTTAGTCTGTTACTACATTGTTGTTTTACATCATTGAAAGGGGAATGGAAATGAATTCGGGATTGGCCATGGCCATGAACAATTTTCAAAAATGATATGAGAGAGAGAAAGAGAGAGAGGAGAGAGTATATATAATATAAATATATAATATATATTTTATTATTTTATTTATATATAAACATATATATGTTTATTTTCAGTCTTGCAGATTTGCTTCATGAATTGAATTGAGGGGACCAAATAGATGCAAGTACAACAGAGTCTAAAAAATATAGTTTTTAAATTCACTTGTTTTATTTTTTGAAATTAAAATATAATAACAGCATTTATGGCTTCCCTTTCTTCCATCCACACTCTGTCATAAATCCCTCCTTACTCTCTTTAAAATTCCTGGACCTTTTCCATTAATTTTTATTATATATATATATATATATATATATATATATATATATATATATAGTGGTGGTTTGAAAAAGAAAGTGGCATCCAAAGGGAGTAGCAATATTAGGAGGTGTGGCCTGTTGGAAGAAGTGTGTCATTCTGGGTGTCGGCTTTGGGGTCTCTTGCTCAAGCTTCCTTCAGCGTGACAGTCAACTTCCTGTTGCCTATAAGTCAAGATATAGGACTCTCAGCTCCAGCACCACATTTTCCTGCATGCTGCCATACTCCTCATCCTAATGATAATGTATTGAACCTCTGAAACTGTAAGGGAGCCACCTCAATTAAATGTTTTTATTCATTTGAGCTGCTGTGTTCATGGTGTTTCTTTACAGCAACAAAAAAAAAACACTAAGATATATTATATTATATTATATTATATTATATTATATTATATTATATTATATCTTATATATAACATTCTATATTATATATATATATATATATTACTAAATATAACCTTCTTGTTCTGGATAATGTTATATATATGTATGTTTTCAGGGCTATTTGATATTGAATAACTAATTGGTGTGTTTCCTCCGTAAGGAAGATTAAAGTTTTGATTGTGCAAACTTTCTTGGGACAGAAGGGAGGTGGAGGGAGAGAATAGAAGGAGAAGAGTGAGGGGAAACTGCTTTCAAGATGTAAAATAAATGAATAAATTTAATTAATAATAATTAAAAGAATGAACAGAAAAAGCCCTTAGTAAACATATCCACAAGAGGGGAATAATAGAAGATGTCTAGAAGAATATTAGAGCAGACCAACTACAACTAATCCCATTTTGAACCACAACAGTGAAAATGCATGTGGTGGGAAGTGTTTAAACTGTACTTAGGAGATAAAATGATCAAGATTTAGTGACTCATTTGAATGAGGTGTGAGAAAGGAAGAGACATGTCAATATTAACATTAACATTTAACCCAAAGTGAGTGGAAGAATTAGACTTAGCATTTGCTGAGGTGGAGAAACTGGAGAAGCAGCAGGTTGAAAGAGAAACAAAGGGAGGAAGCTTAGGAATTAACTTTACCACACTGGGGAGCTATCTTTTTAAACATACAAGTACATGCTCAAGAAAACCATATCCAAAATTCAGTGTGAGCTTAGCTTAAAAACTACATTTAGAAGATGTCATTCCCTATATTTTTGACATTTCATTGTCCAACAAAAATAACTGAAGAATTTTAGATTGCATATTTTTAAAATACAATTTCCATTTCTTTAAGAATCAGCAAGTTGTTACTATAACAATAATACAATATTCTCTTCCATATCTAAATGATGAGATATTTAATAAATGACACGTGTGAGTGATATGTAGAACAATCTCCACATTAGAATGAATGTAAATCTCTAACGTGTCATCGTTGATAGATTTACTGTTCAGGATAATATGCAAGATGTGACCACCTGACACCATTAAAATCCAGCAAGTGTAAACAAAGAGTTAACACATGTCTTGGAGCAGGATAAGTAAAGGAAGATGACAGAGTTCATGTTTCATAGAAGAATTGAATGAGAAGCCAATGCAAACACCAAATTCTGACAAAGAATTAAAAAAAAATCAAGCAAAACCATAATGGATTTTGCACATTGCTTTGCATAGCTATTAAAGGACAGGATGATTTATCAACTCTTATGATACATGGACATATTATTCCAGTTACAAGTCTTATATCCTTTGTGCATCTAATATGCAGAAATAATAAAGATTAAAGGTATTTGTGGGCGATCATGTGTTCCAAAGTTCACAGGTCACACTGTTGCCTTCTGTGCTCTGCTGCTTTGATTCTATTGCTTTTTTCCTCTCCTCACAGCATTATTTATTCAATCTGTTTAGTTTGCTTTACAGGCTGTGGCAGCATCCACAGGGTGGACCTATTGAACCAAGCCGTAATAGATGTAATACATCAATACATTTGAGCTGAACAGCTTTAATTAGGCCTTCCCGGTCATTTCATCAATTCAGTTGAGTACCACTGGGATTTGGATAACACCGAGCCTCCTGTCGAGCATGAGAATTACAGCACTTCAGCAAGGCTCCACCAGTCACAGTGCAAGGTTAGGCAATCAACTATAATTCACACAGGGAAGTGCCCAGTGCCCAACCCATAAACTTAGTCTTACAGTAATATCTTTGAAATCCTAAAGCCTCTAAACTCAAGTGTCAATTCAGAATGCAAAATGCCTTAAACCCCTCAAACTGACACAAAGCTTTTTATTTTTCCCTACTCGATAAAAGAACAGGATTTCTTTGCTGCCAACATAAACACGCAACCAAGTTACCACTTCTGTAGTGATTAGGCTGACGGTCAGGATATGAGTATTTGAAAAAAAAAAAGAATAAAAAATAATAATTATCCCTCCCCCCAAATTTAGAGTACTCTAAGGTTGTAATTGTGGTATGCAAAGAAAAATAATGAAAATCAATTAAAATAAGTAAATTAATATATTAAGCAATAAGCAATGCAGAAAGATGCTTGTTTTCATTCCTATTATATGCTATTCATATCATAGTTTTCCTTCTGAAAAACAAATCATTTGACACATTAGACCTGATTGGCTTGAGATTATAAATTATTTGGTTTGCTGTATGTTCATGAAAAGGAATGCTGTAATCTAAACAATTTGGGGGTTTTGCCTTCTTCGGTGATTAAATTTTCTCTGAAGTGTCAAAAAAAAAAGAATTTGCAAAACCTAGTGCTAGACATGAAATACTGAAAATATTGAAAGTTTATATTACTTAATTTCTGTTTTCTTCTGTTTCGTTTGAGAAAGGGTGTTACTCTGTAGCCCAAGCTAGGCTTAAATTCACAGCCATCCATCTGCCTCAGCCTCAAAATTACTTTTATTACAAATGTGAGCCGCTACTCTCAGCTAACATACTTGACTTTCATTCACTGTACTTATCTCCCATACATCAGAATAAATATGCTGAATGTAACCTGCTAGAGAAAAATCTATACAAAGGAGAAGCATAGGAGTACAAAAACACTTATGGCTAGAAAAGGGAAGACTATTTTACAGGCAGCTTTGGCACACCTCATCACTAACTTCTGCATTCAAAATAACACAGTAGCCAGCATAGTTGGCCTAAATCCAGATAGAAAAAAAAAAACCTTATGTTTATGCAGAAGGGCATCAAAATGCCAATCTACTTCCCTTTGTACATGATGTATTCAGCATAAAGACAAAACCTTGTCAGGTAACTCAATATGAAGGTACAGTGGGGGACAGCCAGCATTGACGACAGCATGTTTAGCATAGAAAGTCCACCTGTTTTGTTTGCTAAGAAAACTTACAAAGAGGAAGAGATTAGATTTTGAGAAGAGATGGCATTGGGCCAAGAGAATTAGATGGGGGATTTCAATTTCTCAATCACCAGGAGAAAATTAACAGATTAATTGTGAGACATTTTTTTTTGAAAAATACAACAAAGGCTCTACCAGTTTCAGGGAGGGTTTCTTCTTCTTTTCCAGTGTTACAGAGTTAATTTCCTCAGAATATATACTCTGGAAGCCTGACTATGTTGTGGCCAAACTGTTAAACTCTGAGGCAGAGGTCCCTCATGCAGGATCTTGAATCAAGTTGTCCCCAAGCCAAATTATTTTGTCTGTGGATGTTTTAAATCATCTCTCCAGACTGAAATAACAATAGGAAAGTAATGCTGCTTTAAAAAATATAACCTTGCTAAAACTGTTATAGTACAAAGTGAAAAAAAAA
>CABHPR010157477.1:0-23876 GCA_902168415.1 Peromyscus melanophrys | reverse complement strand
CACACACACACACACACACACACACACACACACACACACACACACACCCCTCAGTTTTTAAAAGAAAAAAATCTACAAATAAGTTGAAAGACCTTGTCAGGTAGAGAAGCACAATTGTGTAGGAATTTGATTTTGTTAACTCAGCCTGCATCTTAGCTTCTTGCCACTGTTTCTTACCAGTAGTTTTTCTCTGAGTTCTTATATCCTTAGCTCCCTCAGTAAACCCCCATGGGCTACTCCATTGCAAACACTACTATTGCCTGTGGTTTATGGGCCTCTGGACAGAGGGGCATACATGTATATCAAAGGTTCTCACAAAAAATGACTAGGTAATGTTAAAAGTAAGTGTGTGGGGCTTTGGAGGCCCAAAATGAAGGTGTTCTCACAGGCCACATATGGCCTGTTGTAGGTTGAACTCCCTGCCCCATTGGCATTGTCGCAGAGATATTCATCTGACCTTGCAAATCTTACAAACGTATGTCAGGGTAGCATCTGCTCCTCCATCTGAATATCAAATCCCATTCAGAGCTAGAAGAGCAGAACTTGAGAAGTAATCCAAAGATGACCCTGTGTACCCACCTGCAGCTTACACTGATCCTCTGGTGTTCTTAATCAGCCTTGCTAAATACTTCCTGTAGGGAAAATGAGGAGTGATGAGGAGTAATCTTGCTGCTGCTTCTGAAAAATTCATCGACTGATTTACAGATATTACTTATTCATCATGCTATCCCATTGTAGAAGATGGGAATTCAATTCCAGCCTTAAAGGTTATGGGATCCCTCAAGGCCTAGAGTATATTAATGAAAAGTTGAGAACCTGACAAAGATTCAAGAATCTGCATAGTGAATAATCTTCCATGAAGCCTAGATTCTGAAGTAAATTTAGTCACAGGGTGGGAATATGACAGTGCATTTCTCTTCAGTTTAAAGCAAACTGACTTTGGTATTCCTGGCATCGTAAGTAGTCCTGACTCAGCTTGCCCGGAGTAGGCATCACTGTGAGAACTGTGATACACAAGTAGAATCTGTTTACCTAACTATGGTGATATTTTATTTGTACTGAAATGTGATTTTATTTGTATGTTAATAAATAAAGTTGTCTGGGGGTCAGAGCTATAGCAAGCTATAGCAGAAGCTGGGCGGTGGTGGTGCACGCCTTTAATCCCAACTCTTGGGAGGCAGAGCTAGGCAGATCTCTGTGTTCAAGGATACAGCCAGCATGGAGACACAGGCCTTTAATCTCAATACCAACCATAGAAGACCTGGAGGTCTGTACAGACAGGCAGTGATGAGATCATGTGGTTGGGTTTACAACCAATGAGAAGGCAGAATAGAAAGTCAATTAAAAGGACAAACAAACAGGAAGGAGGTCTCTTGCTGAGGAGGATAGCAGCAGCAGTAAAGGGTAAAGTTTTTAGCTTTTAGCTATCACTCTGACCTCTTGGGCTTTCATCTTTGCATTGGCTCTGTGTTTCTTATTTAATAAGATGGTTACATCTACACCTATCCGATTTCAGCAGAAGCTGACTCCATCCCACATGTTGGATTGCTTACAGTGAGTTCTCATTTTCCTCAAAAGATGAACTCATACCTTCAGGATGCCTCTGTAGTTCAAATGATACCTATTTCCCATGCTTCTCTAAGCCACAAATCTAACTGTTAGCACTGTAGAGGACTTGCTCTAAAGATACTACTGAGTCTTATAGATGTGTGGTTTGTTTGCCTTAAACTACTTAAACTTTAACATGTAGCATCTTATACAAATTTAAATCCCCTTTCTTCCAACACTGATAAGGTCAGAAATAGGAATCTCATGCCAGATTTCTTCATTCTTCTTTGCAATTTACATTTTAATGTGTTGATGGAATCCCTCCATTAATTTTATATTCCTACCGAATGATGATGCATCTGTTTCCACTTTCAGTCATCTATCTCATCTGTCTACTTATCTCTATCTATCTATCTATCATCTATCTATCTATCTCTGTGTGTGTATGTACATTTGTAAAAAAAAATCTCTTTAGTTATTGGGGCCTTGAGCATCTTATATGTGTTAGTCACCAGAACATAACACAGACTTAACCAGAACTTAACACAAAACACCAAAACTTAGAAATAATAAATAAAATAAGTGAATAAATAAATTAATAGATAAACCCAAAATACTGAACAGTCTCTCGGGCTGCTGACACTTGTAATTCATCTTAGAATTGAACAGGCTCTATTGGTGCTTATGTCTTAGATTATTTTTATGAAATCCTGCCATCTTTACAGACCTCATGTATCTAAATTTTAATATATTTAAAAACCTACAACCAAAATACTCCCCTTTCAGCAACTACTGTTATATAGATTGATTATTACTATAGGTTTTAAATGACTGCAAGGTTTGTGTACAATATCGTAATTAAACTCTTCTTTCCTTTCTGCTTCATGACTGGTCTATGAGCTTGAACTCTATAGACAAGATATTAATCAGAGAAGCCACATGCATGGAAGGAACATATGGATGAAGTGCTAAGCAAGACCTGCTAGTTTGCTAGGCGAACAAGCAGACAGTAAAGACTGAACTTGCTCATAAAGAAGTATGTCCTGACACCCAGCTCTGCCACTTTTCAGCTCAGTGGCCTGGAACAAGCAACTTGTTTTCTCCTTTGAGGAGCAGAAATGATGCATGCTTTACTTTTTGCTTTATTAAATCTTATAGTAATGAAAGCACTGTTCAGGTATTTGATGCTATCCCTTAGTTTTGCAATGTTCAAATACATGACTTTGAATTTTACCTTCCTTGCTCAGGTTGACATGATCGTGACCCTGGGAGGACTTGGTGGGCGTTTTGACCAGATCATGGCATCTGTGAATACCCTTTTCCAAGCCACTCACATCACTCATTTGCCAATTATAATAATCCAAGAGGAATCTCTCATCTACCTCCTCCAACCAGTGAGTAAACAGTAGACCTTATCAGGACTCTGTTCACAGAGCCAACATTCCTGTAGAACAGGAGACTCCTTGGCCTGGCTTGTGTCTTTCAGCAAAGCTTGCTTGCTTGTAGTAGTTTGTTTTATTTTTATCTATGGCCCAAATGACTGAACAGCACATAAGTAGTAAAATACTCAGAATTTCTGTGGGTTGTTGTTTTTGTTTTTGTTGAGAGAGAAGGGAAAAAAATCTTGTAACTTTTAAATAAATTCCCTAAGAATTAAATTTAGTACTTTTACATTTTGAGCAGCTGAATATGAATGACACTTGAGAAAAGTCTCAACAGGGAAACACAGGCTTAGCAAATATTTCAGATGGGATCCTCGTGTATTTGGAGTGTTGTCATTTTAATTGAAAACTGAATTTGATTTTGTTCAACAGTTTAAAGGAAATCTTTAGCTTTTACTATTCATAAGTTGCCTGATTATTAATTTTATTCCCTCAAGTAATTTTCTAAAGATGATGTCACTGCTTTCCAATCAATGTAAGCATCAAGAAATTTTCTGCCAGTGTAGTGCACAGAATAGAATTCTTACTGTATTACCAAATTCCATAAGGCTGACCGGGGCCTGCAGTTTAGCTTATTCTGCATGAGAATTTTTAAGGATAGTGGACCATTCCTTTTTGCCTCTCATTGTGTTATGGAACTAATAATTTGGTGTCTACCTCATCTGCTGTATGCTACCTATAGTATGCCGACATTGTAAACTGTTGTTTGCTGAGACAGCAGGTCTCATAGCAGACTCACTTTTGTTCATCAGGTTCTGCTTTGTTTGGTTCGGGTTGGGTTTTGGGCTCTTTTCATTGCCTCACTTTTTTTGTTCCCTGCAAATATGTGTAACAAAAGCAGAATTCCGATTTCAGATTCCTTGCCAGCCTCTTACTTCATCAGCCAGCCACCAGGCTTGCAGTACTGGTTGCCTTTCTGTTGCAGTCCATGGCAGTGAGGATGAAGAGAAGGAGTTCTATTTGATCTTTACCCTCCAGTTCATGTGCAGTGAAGGAGACCGTGATCAAAACATAAGCATCATTGCATTAGTCAGTTTTCTGCTGTAATAAATTCCTATGATCGTCAGCTGCTAAAAAGAAAGGATTACTACAGCTCATAATCTTAGCAGTTTGAAGCCCAGGATCCACCGGTCCTGTACATTCAGTGGACATCATGGTAGTAGCATGTGATGAGATAAAACCACTGCCCCTTCTGTCTGAGACACAAAAGAGAAAAAAGAAGGGAGCATGTCCCTGGGTCACAGTCCCCTTCTGGGTCACACCCTTAGTGATGTGGAGGCCTCCCACTAGAATCCACCTCCACAATCCACTAGGCTCCACCTCCATATCCCCAGTGCTTCCCAACAGTGCCATCCTGGCCATAAAGTTTTGTCACATGGCCTGGTGGGGACACTTAAGGTCCAGTATGTAGCAGTAATGCAATGATTAAAGTTTAGTAAATAAAGATGTTGAGAGAATAGTTTGGGCATCATGGAATAAGGAGAGGATTCACAGAAACACTCTGTTTATCCACTCAACATTTTATTCACTGAATTCAGCAATTCCTTAGAATACACCTACTGATGAGAAGCTTTTTTCCAGCAGTAAAGCAGTCCAAAAAAGAGGGGAAATCCTCCCTTCTTTGGGCATTTTACTGAGCTTACGTTTCCATATACTCAAGAGTGAGTCGAGGTTTGCTATGAGAGATGATGGGAAAGTCATTGAAGACAGGAGCTACAATTGAAGAACAGTAGAGGTTCGGGGTGTATCCTAAAGTGTGATTGGAATGCTACCTGAAAAAACATGTCACAGGAATGGTTCGTAACATTTTTTTTCATTGATGTCCTATATCCTCACTGTAGTTGGTAAGCTCTGGGCTTTCTGAAGCAGGCAGTTTGGGAGTCTTGGAATTCCCCTATCACGGCACTGCTGTCTGTCAGCACTTCCCAAAGCCTCTCTGCCGTTGTATTTTCCTACCTTGCTCTATTTCTTTGTCCCTCTGCTGCCACTCCTATTGGGTGTGTGTAAGAGTCTCTGATGGTATCACGTGCGTCACTAGACTTCTCTTTCATGATTTGTATGCCTCAGTCTCTCTGGACTTCATCCTTTCCTGCTCTCACTTCTCTTCATTCTTTAATTCAGCGTTGTCTGGCTGCTCAACCCATCTACTGAGACTCTGATCCCTGCCCTCATATGCTTGCCCTTTTCACATTTGACTCTTAAAACGTAAGTGTCGAACTTATTTGATATTCTAGAATAATTCGCATATGTCAGAATACTTCGATTTTTAATTTTGTAACTTCAGTTTCTTCTACGTTGTGTGGCATATAGCTGTGATTTTGGATCTTTGAAATCTCTACCTGAGGAGATTGTCTGAGGCATGAGTTAAAAGCAAGCCCAAGGAAAACATACATTTGCTTTCGTCAACCTCCTGAATGACACCTAGTCCTGTTTACAGGACCATTAACAACATGGAACATTCTGAGACTCCTGTGGCATCCATTAGTGCGACTCACGATTGTAATACCTCTGGGACTTTGATGTCTGATGATAAGATGTGCCTTCTAATGTCCCTCTTCTCAGCTTTGTAGAGGCAAAGTTTGGTTGGGCCATTTTCCCAGCATGCAATGGGAGTGTTTATGTCCATTTTGGTATGTAGGGTCTCTGTCTTATATGACCATCCCCTAGACTTTGGGCTTTAGCTGATGTTCACCAATTTGGAAAACACTGTCAAGATGAAAGTTAGCTTTGGTCTTTTAAATGGAAACTCATTTTATCTCTAAGTATTGTTATTTTTAAACAGATCTGATTCTATTTAAAAGAATCCTTTTATTATTTTTCTAGTATCTCTAATATTTTCTATCATGTACTACAATAAGCTACACTGTCTCTCTAAATCACCAGTAATAATTAGCCCCAGATCTGACAGATTTTTCTGGAACTGAACATTTTCTCATTAAGGGAGAATTTAGTATAGTTTGGGCAGCTTTTTCCATTTTACCTTGCAGACAGCTAGACACAAGGAGCCGGGGGAGGGGGCAGTGACTCTGCCAGAGCAGTGCTTCCTCTGTAATGGCCACCTTAGGAAAGACTGTAGGTAGCCAGGGAGCAAAAGCTGTGGGCCCAGGAAGAGAGGGCACCATAGAAGCCTGGAACTCTGCCTCTGCATAACTTCAAGAAACTCCAGTCCTAAGAATGCTCAGGCATCTGGCCCCATGTGATTTATGAGATTATAGCACAGTGTATCACCTTGTGCTTGTTAAAGGAGAATTCTGGAGTCTCCCAACATGCTAGCTGTGTTACTGTGGATGCTTTGCATCCTTGAAATAATTAGAAAATTCCTTATCCTCAAGAAATAAGTATTACGCGGAGCAGGGCCAAAAGCTCATATTGGATCACACCTAATGACACTTTGAAGGAGGTCAAGGCCTGGCTCCAGCATCTACCAGTGGATTAGCATTGCAATTTTATCACTGTAGTTTAGGGAAATGTTTTTTAAGAGACCAACTCTAGCACCCTGCTTTTGTCCAACCTGTTTAGTAAAAGGATGGTAAGAAAATTTTAGTAACACAAATTAAAAGGCAGAATGACAGTGTGAAGGCTTTGATTGTTTGATGGTTCTGTATGACCTTCATGCACTTAAGCAGTTTTGCTTGTGTGTGTATGAAATGTGAATAATTTTCTAATTATTTCAAGGATGCAAAGTACCCACAGGGTACTGTTCATTGTTACTAGGAATAATAGTCATGATTTTAATCAGAAAAGAAACATGATAAATTTTAATTGAAAACAGTTTCAAATATTGTAGAATTAAGCTCAAGAAAACCATGACTGTTATGCCTTGGCATCAAATGGAGAATGGCTTAAGTTGTTTTAATATTAATAGTCCACTCTCAGGTAGAGTGATAATTTTGATGCTTTAAAATGAAAGCTTTCACTTAACCTTCATAACAGTACTGTAAAAAAAAAAAAAAAAAGCAAGGCAGATAATACAGTTATACTGTAAGGCTCTGACTCAACACTTTTTCCACAGCACTACATTTCCTCTCTCATGGAATTAATGGACTAAGAAAGAAATGACAAGCTCTTAAAACAAGTCATAGCCCATAGGCCGGTGATTATCCATAAGCAGTGTGTAACTGAATGGCCAGTGTGTGGGTGTGTGTGGGTGTGTATATTTAAATATTTATTCCTATACATAGCATGCATACAGACATATTTTTATATACATATAAAATCCTATCTGATATTGATAGTTTTACCTATAACATTGATTTCAAATAATATAAGTATTAGGTGCACTGTGGTTTTTGGCAGTGCTAGGGATCAAATCCAGGGCCCCATATCTGCTAGGCAAGCATACTATCACTGGTTTACATCTCCACCTTAAAATTGTGAGTGCATTTTAAGGCTATAATTTTTCCTTGCTACTATAATCTCAAATTAGGAAAGATTACTTTCTGGATTTTTCTAAACCATAAGGAAATCTAACTATAGATCCAGTGAGATAACATTGAAACACATTTACATTAAAAAGTAGTAAAAATCAGCATAACTATTAATTATTCTGAGTGTTAAGTTTGGAAATGAGTGTCTTCTTGAATTTCCTTTACAATTATATATTGTCTGACATATAAGATAGCTAACAAGAAGAATAAATCAATCATATGAGAGATTTGTTATTTTAAGTGTAACTTCTAACAGATCTGGTGCTGTGTCTGCTGTATAAATGTTAACTGGCCAAGGACTCTTCTAAGCCTTGAGACTAAAATGTACTTAATTTGATCTTTTTTTAAAGCTTATGTATCAAGCAGTCATAGGTTCTGTGATGTTCTGTTTCTTTGAGAGAGTGTGCACATGAGATTCTCCTGTAACTAGCTTGTGTAAATAAGTGATCATCTGTGATTGAGGACAGTTATATTAGCCATTTGGGGCTGAGCTGCATGAGGTCATTTTAGCATATTCCAGTTCACACCCCCTTTCTAGTCCCCTTTCTTTGTCTTTGTTAACCAGAAGCTGGATTTTAAAATAAAGGTCCCATGCTTTCTAGTACATGTGAATGATACTCTTCCAGCCCTCACCACTTTATGTTGAATGTTGGCATATATCAGTTAGTGTAGGTCAAATCTCCTGGTGAATGAGAACCCCAAAGAAGCAATTGCTTTTATGAATAAATTTGATCTATCATTTGAAGATGGAAAATTAAAAATGGGATTCTTCCCTGAAAAATAAATTTTCCTCTTTTGCCTCAAAAAATATTTCTTAAAATCTGCTCAGCCTGAATGAGCAGGAGTCTTTCTGGGACAGATCATAGATATTTTAGATCTGAGTCCCCAGTAATTGACACCCATGGTGGGCTGAATTCTGCTGTCAACACATAACCTTGTTTACCACATGGTGCATGTGGACAGGATGGCTCTAGGGTTCACATACAAACTTTCTCATTTTCTGGTCCCATGCTTCCCAGGAGGACAGAAACATTAGCTCTGTAACTGAGCATAAATTACCCTTTATCTCCAAGTTTGATGACAGTTTGTAACACAAGTTAATAGGATTTACAGCCAGGAAATGAGATGTCCAGGAGTTAATAAGGTGTGCCTTTTACATTATCCTAACTCTGTCCAGTGATTCCTCTTTAGGGTTCCCATATCTGATGTGGAATGCTGTTCCAGAGTTGGCTTCTGATTGTTATCTTACCAAGCAAACAGAATTCTAAACATGTTGTAAATATATCTTCCTCATGATCTTAGTTATGTTTTACTGCTGTTTGGCTCTTTTTCTCTCTCTCCTTCTCTCTCTCTCTCACCAGATTAATTACTTACTGTATGAAGTCCTGACATTTTGTGCAGTGGACACTTGCAGTGCTGGTAATGAATATGATAAAAAGATGTTAATGGTCTGATCAAAAGAAGATGAATACTCATGAGGTAAATTTGGCATGTGTGATAGTTTCTGATGCCATCTGCAGGCTCAGGTCCATGTGCCCATGTACACATATCCTCAGCAGAGTCTTGTCTGTGATAGCATCAAAGAAGTAAATCTCAGCAAGATTTACAGTGTAGGACAGGGAGTGTTCAATTCTAGGCAATTCTGAAATGCCTTTATTATATGCTACTCAACTTTAATTCCTTTTTTTTTTTTTTTGAATAACCGCTTTTTTCCTTTCCCTCTACATGTTTATAATATTTCTGGGGTTTTTTTTGTCCTGGCCTTTAAGAATCTAGTACAAATTATGCATTAGTGAAATTTCACCATATGTGAAAATACATTTCACCAAAAGTGAAAATGGTCCCCAGGCCTTAGTCGTTGTTGTACAAATGGGCATTGCGCAGACATGTATGTAATCTACCCACAGTTATTTACAGTATTTTCTGAAGGAAAAATGATACTGATGTCAGACTCCATACACCTGCACATGCTTGCTGCTATATTATTCACATTAGCAAGGTCCATAAGTGAAAATATGACCATAGAAAATGTGGTATATACACAGAATACTAAATCCCAAATACAGAAAATGTAGTATCTGTGGCTATTATTTATACACAAGAGTAAGATCCCATCATCTGCAGCAAAGTGAATGGATCCAAATTATAGTATGCTAAGTAAAAGAGCAGCTACAGAAAAACAAATCCACATGTCCCTCTCAATGATATTAAAATATATTCATTGAAATGTGTAATAGTGATAGAGGCTAGATCATAGAAAAGGTGGTGGGCAGTTGCATAGTAGGAACTTAAACATAGATAGAAGTGATAAAGTGTGGTGTTCTGCAGAACAGTGGTGGCTACAGTTTCACAACTGCCCATGTATTTTGTGAGTAACTAGAAAGAGGAGTTTGGAGGTTCCAAACAAAAGGTCATGAGAAGGAGATAGAAATGTTGATTACACTTGTTTGGTCAGCAGGTTTTTTTACATGCATTAAAATATCACATTGTACTTGATAAATGTGGCAATTATTTCATGTTAATCAAAACACTTCTAAAAATATCTGAGAAGTAGCAAATATTAGCTGCCATGATTGATATGCTATTGCACTGAACACATGGAAAACTTATAAAATATCACCTTGTTCCTCATAAATTGTACAGTTAATAATTTTTTAAAAATAAAAATATAAATTGATGCTGAAATGTGTTGTCTTAGTTAGGGTTTCTATTGCTGTGATAAAACACCATGACCAAAGCAACTTGGGAAGGAAAAGGTTTATTTCGCCTTATGGCTTATAGTCTATTACCTGGGGACGTCAGGCCAGGAGTTGATACAGAGGCCCTGGAGAGTGATACTTACTGTCTTGCTCCTCATGGCTTGCTCAGTCTGCTTTTTTATCCAACACAGCACCAGCAGCCCATGGGTGGCACCACTCACAATGGGATGGGACCTCCCACATAAATCACTAATTAAGAAAATATCCTACAGGATTGCTGACATTCCATTCTGGTGGTGGCATTTTCTATACTGAGGTTCCCTCTTCCCAAATGAATATGTATACCTTGTGCCAGGTTGACAACTAGCCGACAGATGTGGTATCTCTCTGATAGTGACTATAAAGGGGCTCCAATCCCTTTATATCTACAGATGGTCAAATTCAGTGTGCCTTCCCAGTCTTTCTTCCTCTTCCAGAAGGAAATTACTAATGTCCATTTCCACACTTTATTATAGCTGCCCACATTTTATTCTCTGGTGCAGCTTCTTACCCTTGGTGCTCTGTGCATGACCAAGGCATTTTTTTAACTCACTCCATTTAAGCTCCTCTGCTTCTTCAGTGCAACAACTTCCTCACTAGAATGCATGAAGATACCAGGTGTTTACCTCTGTAAACATCCCTGGGCTTTCCAGGAAATCTTTAATGCCCATTCTTCTCTTCTTGTCTTTCTTGCCCTCTCCTCCTAGGTTCTCTTCCTTCTCTAAGATGTTTAAGAATTCACACAAGGGCGTTGGTGGTGCACGCCTTTAATCCCAGAGCTAGGGAGGCAGAGCCAGGTGGATCTCTGTGAGTTCGAGGCCAGCTTGGTCTATAGAGCGAGATCCAGGACAGGCACCAAAACTACACAGAGAAAGCTTGTCTTGAAAAACCAAAAAAAAAAAAAAAAAAAAAAAAAGATTAACATGATAACCTACCCTACTATCCTACTATTTTGTTATGCTAGTTTTGAACTGTGTTAGTTGAAATCCTTCTATTTTAATGTGAAATAAGGCAGTCACATTTGAGAGTTATAAAAATCTCATTTTTCTAGGTATTTCATTGTCTCCTTTAAATTAATAGAGAAATTTTCTCTTTATGGTTTTATGTATGCTTAATTAAACTAATTTTCTTCAACTAAGAATAAAACCACACACTCAAAGTATTTATTCTATAGTTGTTGTTTTGTTGATCTGTAGCATAAAACACACCAACAACCTTCTTTAAATACCTGTTATGTCATAGACACAGCTCGGTGCTGGGCCCTCACTGGGACTCCTCTCGGAGATCCTACTGTTGCCCTGTGTTGTGAAGATACTCTAGTTTTAGGTCAGCAGGACCGGCCCCTTCATGTACTCCCACAGATCACAGATGGGGTGGATGTTGGGGTGGGCCAACTCATAGCCCTGACTCTGGGCCTGGGTAGTTGCAGCATTGGTCGGCCCACCAGCTCTCCCTTCTATTTTGTATCATAATCCACGTTGGCCTCACCACCAGAGTGAGCTCTCCAGCATTGCCCTGGCTAGTTCACCCCTTGCAGTGATGAGCGAGGGGCGGGGCCAGTTCTACTGCTTTCATGCCCTCAAGGTCAGCTTTATTGTGCTGCCCAGGTGAGATGTAGGACCCTCTTTTCTGGGTGCTTCAGCCGGTGAAGGGAAGGACCAGTTCTCCCTCGTGTTCCAGCCAGTGAGGGGCAGGGCCAACTCTGTACAGCCCTAACCTCCCGCCGTTGGTGGTATCAGGAGCCAGGAACATCAACAGAGACGGCAGCTATGGGTGCATCAGAGCCATGCACCAAGACTTGGGCCCTAGCAGCAGCCCAGACCCAGGCATCACCATGACCCTGAGTGACAATCAAGCCACCCACCTCAGCTAACTCCTCACCTCTTTCACCTCTTCATATATGCCTCTGTCCCCAGGAACCTGAACCATTCTGTCTTTCTCTCCCGTACCATACCATACTTTTGCTCGCCATAATAGTGCCTGTCTGCCTGGTGCTGAAAGGTGCCAGGTGGATCTGTGTTTTCTCCTCAAAGCCCAGGGCAGCCCACCCCAGGCCTCTGTGTGTGTGTGTGTGTGTGTGTGCGCGCGCGCATGTGTGTGTCTCCTTGTTGCACTCAGTCTATCCTGGCTCTGAACAGGACCATGAGACCCTCATCGCAGAGAGATCATAATAGTACCCAACTGTGCCGTGCCTCTGGAGAGTGGCTCCTGGTTGGTGTGGAGGTGTTGCTGGAGTCCTCCTGTGGGTCAGGGCTAGAAACCCCAGGCTGTGTTTGGTAGAGTCCCACCTGCTCCAGCCACATGGCGTGAGGTGTAACTTTTGCTCTCCATAAAAAATTTTTGAAAAGGAAAGGTACACAGACCAAGTGCTTTTCAAATCTTTACTCCTCTGGGTTTCCAATAATATAACTATAAAAGAAAAATAATGTGATGAACTCTCTAATGCCCAGTTCCTTAAAAACACACAATTATCTGTGTTTCCATCAAAGGTGAAATAACAGTTATTAGAATTGACTTACCTTACTTTGGAAAAGTACAAAGAAATGAAAGATTTAGGTAATATTAAATAGATTGTTCTCACAGACCAAGTGTTTGATATTGACTCATATAGCAGGTTGCCTGGTCCCTCAGGTTGGGAGTCAAACTTCAATTTATTCAATTAGTTTTCCATTTGCCTTCTGCTATCTTCCTAATTTCTTGGAAGATCATGGCTGCAGTGTATTACATGTGGGCAATGATGGGAGGCTTTAAAGCAGCATGGATATGGAGTATCCTGGAGGCAAAGAATGAAACACGCATCTGGTTTCTGCCACTTACTACACAGTGTAAAAGTTCTTTGACCTTAAAGAAGTCTTTTACTTAAAAGGTTTATAGAAAGACACCCATCAGCAAAACCTTACAGCAATCCCCCAGTGATTCTGAAGCAATAAGTGAGAAAATACAAAATTCTATCTCCATGGAAACTGTATAAAGCCTTATTTGAATATTGGCCTCTCATTTTCAACCATGAGTGACAGAGAATCGGTTTTGGATTCTTGGTGCACCCATGAGAGGCTGTGTGCAGGTGAAACAATAGAAAAGGTGGCATCAGCACTTATCGAGTGCTGTCATCATAATTTATCATAATCCAATTCTGGGTAAAGTACAGGGATATTGGATGTGAGATGTCATCTCCACACACACCCCCAGCCATGGTCCTTGCTGGCAAGGACATAAGTACACTGTGTCATGTATACTTAGCTCAATTGAGCATTGCTTCAGTATCTTCCTTTGATTGAAAACAAAAGGTTGCCAATGCAGTATCAATGAACTGTGAAGGGATTTGAGTGTTACCAGCAGGAAAATGAAATGAGCCTCTGGAAGGAAGATTGGCAGAAGTGAAAGTTTCTATATAAAAAGCCCCCATGCAGCTCCAGCTGGGCCTTTCTACTTCTCAGCCAATTAAGTGTTTGCACCTCTGAATTTGGAAGCATTTTGATCTCATTTACTACAAAAATGACCAAAACACAAAGTAAAGAATATGGAGAAATTTTAGACAAATTTAACTGGGATGGAGAAGTAAGGAAGATACCCCCACCCCACATAAACATGTAGCTTACAACTATACATTCACTCCCTCAAGAAGCTCAGTTCTTCTAATGTTGTTTTAGTGGAAGAAAAGGGAAATATTTCGTATCGCAAATCTGTAAGAGAGGATATTGTGTTTTTTGAAAATTTCTATTCTACATGCCTTTTAAAAGTGGTGTTTAATTCTTTATGATTTTTTCATACAGCCAATAAGCACTTACAGCAAAGTAGGAAGACACAAAATTAACTCACACAAATCAGTAGCCCTCTCTATATAAATGACAAATTGACTGAAAAAGAAATCAGGGAAACCACACCTTTCACAATAGCCTCAAATAATAGAAAATATCTTGGGGTAACTCTAGACCACACAAATGAAAGACTTATATGATAAAAAACCTTAAGGCAGCGGCCGGGCGTTGGTGGCACACGCCTTTAATCCCAGCACTCGGGAGGCAGAAGCAGGCGGATCTCTGTGAGTTCGAGGCCAGCCTGGGCTACCAAGTGAGCTCCAGGAAAGGCGCAAAGCTACACAGAGAAACCCTGTCTCGAAAAACAAAAACAAAACAAAACAAAACAAAACAAAAAACCTTAAGGCATTGATGAAGGAAATTAAAGAAGATATCAGAAGATGGAAAGATCTCCCATGTTCATGTTTTGGTAGGAGGATCAATATCATAAAAATGGGCATCTTACCAAAAGCAATCTATTAATTTAATAAAATGCCCATCAAAATTCCAACACAATTCTTCACAAATATTGAAAGAACCATTTTCAGCTTCATATGGAAATACTTGTGCCCATACTCACATACACAAAACAAACAAACAAACACAGAACAGCTAAAACAATACTGAATAATAAAAGAAGTGCTGGAGGTATCACCATTCCCCAATTCCCATTTGTACTACAGAACTATAATAACAAAAACACCATGGTATTAGCACAAAGACACAGTTGTTGATCAATGGAGTGAAATTGGAGACCCAGACATAAATCCACATACCTTTGGACATGTGAATTATATATATATAAAGAATCTAGGAATACACACTGGGGGAAAAGGCAGCATCTTCAACAAATGATGCCAGTCAGGTGGAAGGCTGCATGTAGAAGACTGCAAATAGATACTTACCTATCACCCAGCACAAAACTCAACTCTGAATGGATCAATGACCTTAACATAAGGCCAGATACACTGAATCCAATAAAAGGAAAAAAATAGGCAATAGCCTTGAATTCATTGGGACAGGAAAAGATTTTCTGAACAAAACACCATTAGCCCAGGCACTAAGAACAACAACTAATAAATGGGACCTCATGAAACTGAAAAGATTCCACACAGCAAAATGCATTTAGACAAAGTGACATCCTACAGAATAGGAAAAGATTTTACCAACTACATATCCAATAGAGTGCTAATAGTCAAACTATATAAAGAGCTCAAGAAACTAGTTATCAAGAAAACCAATAACTCAATTTAAAAATGGGGTACAGATCTAAACAAAGAATGCTGAAAGAGGAAACTCAAAAGACTGGGAAATACTTAAAGAAATGTTCAACATCTTTTGTCATCAAGGAAATGAAAATCAAAATTATTTTGAGATTTCATATTACATTCATCAAGATGGCTAAGATCAGTAAAACAAGTGACAGCTCATAAGGATGAGGATGCAGAGCAAGGGGGACAGTCATCCATTGCTAGTGGAAGTGCGAACTTAGACAGCCACTATGGAAATCAGTGTGGTGTTTCTTCAGGAAGCTGGGGATTGATATTCCTCAAGATCCAGGTATACCTTCTTGGGCATATACCCAAAGGACACTTTATTCCATCATAAAAACACTTGCTCAAACATGTTCGTTGCTGATCTATTCATAATAACAAGAAACTGGAAGCAACCTAAACACCCCTCAGCAGGAGAATGAGTAAAGAAAATGTAGTACATTTACATAATTACTCAGCCATTTTTAAAAAAATGAAATCTTGAAATTCTCAGATGAATGGATGAAACTAGGGAAAAAAATCATCCTGATTTGCATTTGGGTTACATCTAATTGAGTTGCCCAAAGAATGCCTTAGGAACCCCCCAAATAACCCAGGATGTTGCCATGACTACAGGTTGGTCTCCACAACTGACAGCAAAACCAAATACTACTGTTCTAAAAACAGAACAAACGAAAAAGAAAGCAGTAAAATGTCTCATAATGACATTCTGCTATGAAATCCTGATTTCATAGATCAGTGCCTTATTCAGCCATCATCAGAGAAGCTTCCTCCTGCAGCAGCTGGATACTAATACAGAGACCCACAGCCAGACATTATGCAGAGAGTGAAAGAGATCTTAGAACACTCAGCTATAAATAGGATGTCTCCATCAAATCCCACCCCTCTCTGTGCTCAGGGAACTCTGTGAAAGAGAAGACAGAAAGAGTATGTGCCAGAGGGGGATGAAGAAAGCCAAGGAAAAGATGTCCTCTCAGTTAACAGTATGGAAGCAGATATGAACGCAGAGACTGAGACAACATGCATAGGGCCTGTACAGGTCTGCACAAGATGGAGTTCTAGAGCAGAAAAGAGAAGTGAATATGAGCCCCCATCCCTAACCAAGAAGCTATCTCCAATTGATAACCACATGCAAATTAAAATTTAGTTTCGTCCACAGGAGTGTAACTGGGGAAACAAACTACTTACTCTCCAGGGTAGGCTACACGCCCACTGGAAAATGGCCAACAGAAAAAAAATGGTCAACAAAAATGAACTCAAGTCCATCTTTGTAAGTCCCTCTCTCTCTCTCTCTCTCTCTCTCTCTCTCTCTCTCTCTCTCTCTCTCTCTCTCTCTCTCTCTCTCTCTCTTTCTCTGTCTCTCTCATCTTGTAATTAATTTTATTTATATTTTTTCTTCTCTTTTTTTAACCTTACAGTTTCTTTGTGTATATATTACAGCTTCCGGTTTAGTGTTTTAATGGGATTCCTGAATGTGTAAATGAGTGAGTCTTTGTTCCTTGTGACTTTTGTTGGTCTCTTTTTCTTCTGTGTGTTTTATCAAATTCTAGTGTATTATTTCTTGTATTGTCTTACTCTATGTTATTTGATTGTTATCCCTAGAAGCCTGTTTCCTTTCTAATGAGAGACAGACAGGGAGCTGATCCAGGTGAGGGGAGGTGGGGGACCTGGGAGGAGTAGTGGGAGCAGGAACTGTAGTCAGGTTTATTATGTGCGGGGAAGTCAGTTTTCAATTGGGGGGGGGGGGACAGGGTCATTGATTTAAAAAGGAAAGCATATTTGAATTTACAGTATTTGATGCAAATATGTAGAGAATAGGATGAATTTGTTTTATACTTCCATATATTATTACTGTATTGTGAAAAGGAAATGACCGCAGGTATATATATTCCATGATGCACATGTGAAGGTCAGTAGAAATGCATGCATCCCATAGTGCTCGTGTGAAGGTCAGGGCCTGTGCATGTAACCCATGTTGCACATGTGAAAGTCATTGCAGATACATGCATCCCATGGTGCACATGTGAATGTCAGTGAAGGTACATGTATCTCATGGTGCATGTGTGAAGGTCAGGACCTGTGCATGTAACCCATGGGGCACATGTGAAAGTCAGTGCAGATACATGCATCTCATGGTGCACATGTGAAAGTCAGTGCAGGTACATGCATCCCATGGTGCACATGTGAAGGTCCCTGGACAATTTTCAGGAATCAGTTTCCTCCTTCCATCTTGGGTTCCAGGGGTCAAACGCAGATCATCAGGTTTGTACAGTAAAGGCTTTGAACTGCTAAGCCAGCTTGCCCATTCAGTGATGATCTTTTAAAAAGTGATCCTAGGTCAGCAAGCAAGTTGTATAGGAGAGCCCCATTCACACGGGAATAGAGAGCATGGGAGAGAATTTGGCTGCTGGAGAATAGCTTTAAAGATATCCCCCTGCCAGCTGGTCTCCTGAAACAGATTGTAAATAGGTAATATTTAGTCTTCAGGGGAGTCTGAATGTTGAAAACGGAATGAATTTAACATTGAATTTAACATAGCGGACTTAAAGCTCATGACACTCATGTATGATTTATAAGTAGCCTTTAGATCCAGAAAAGGTGGAAAGTAAACAACAGTATTTTCAGAATTAGACAACACTTTGAGTTTATAAAGTAACTTCTTCATTGTCTGTTTGATCATCCTAAGCAGCATGCTTTAAGCAGTCACACAGTACCTTTTGCTCTTTCTTGAATGGGAGCTCTGCACAGAAAAAACACTGTGAGCTTTTTGGAAGTTCACGGAAGTTCACCAGCAGTTCCACCCTCTGCTCTAACACTCAATGCTGAAAACTTCATTGGAAAACCTAGAACAAAGTAGATACTTTAAAGTATGTTCTGAATATTGAATTACCAGCAAGGGAGAATAAATTGAAATCACCTGTGTTGCTTTCCCCCATCAATCAAAATTTTTATTGGGATAATTGTAGTATGTGTATCAAGAATTCAGAAGGGTAGTACAATACATCAAACAGTATCACCAATGAGCTACTTTAATATCTTAAGCATTTTATAATATGCAGAGTCTTCCAGGCCTAGAATGGTGTATGATCCCAAAAGCTCATTCTAAGTTGGAAATATTTGAAAATGCATTTTAAACTCCCAACTCATATGTATGTCATAGTTAAGCACACAGCACACCAAAGAATATCAGTGGTTTCCCCTTGTGAGTTCTTGACTACATGTAAGCTGTGAGTTCCTGCTTCTGCATTCCATTACATATACAACATTACAACATGATACGTGCCACATGTTGACAGGCCAAGAAAAGTCAACGTTCAAAATCTAAAGGACAGTTTGTGTTAAGTGAGAGTTGGTTTCACCCCACCATGAAGCTAAAAGATCCTCAGGAAGGTAGAAAACTGTCCCTGAGCTCTTTTTTGTATGCCTTAATTTATCTTCTTTTTGAATTTTTTAAAAATAAGTGTATATATCACATTACATATCACTACCGACTTCTACATAAGCAATATTACTGTGCTAGCCTTGCCCCTAGATTTACAATGAATGGGGATAAAATGACCCAAAAAGCACAAATTTGCATGTGTTCACACATATATGCAAGAATGCACATATAAATCATGAGCCAATTTTGATATTTTGAATTCAACTTTAGTCCATTGTTTAAGTTTTATTTTCTTATTTCTTTAACCAAAATCCGTATGATTTGAAATGGCATATCTATAGTTTACATAATAAATAGTAACTGTTTTCACCTGGAATTGGTACAAAGACAGTATCCACTAGGACTACTGAGTCTAAAACTTTTCCACTTGCAGTTATTTGTGTTGTTATTTTTGTGGCTTTGCTGTTAATATAGAGTTGTGTTCATTTGTTGCACTTTATTTAGCATTACAAAACTTTATTTTCAGTTATTTTTAAATAATTATATTATTCAAAAGCAGAGGTAGGTTAGGGTCATATTTTCAGGAGATGACTTTTTCCTCTTGTCCCACCACCATGACATCTTTTTCAGAATCTTCCAGACTCTTATAAAAGTATAAATAAAACCAAACCAGATTATGTTTATGTATATGAATATATGTGAGAATATATAAAATTTAGTCTGCCTATTTCTTCCTTTTTTTGCTTAATACATCTTAGAGACCCCTACATAATCAGCAATAAAGGTTATTTTTTCTAGAGTTCTTTATGTATTTTGGAGATCAGCCCTCTGTCAGATGTGGGGTTGGTGAAGATCTTTGCCCATTCTGTAGACTGCCGTTTTTTCCTATTAACTGTTCTTTGCCTTACAGAAGCTTTTCCATTTCATGAGGTCCCATTTACTAATTGTCGATCTCAGTTTCTGTGCTAATTCAGGAAGTTGTTTCCTATGCCAGTGCGTTCAAGGCTATTCTCCACTTTCTCTTCTATCAGGTTTAGTGTAACTGGATTAATGTTGAGGTCTTTGATCCGCTTGGACCTGAGTTTCGTGCAGGTGATAGATATCGATCTATTTGCATTCTTCTACGTGCAGACATCCATTTATACCACCACCATTTGCTGAAGATGCTTTCTTTTTTCCATTGTGTAATTTTGGTTTCTTTGTCAAAATTCAAGTGTCCATAGCTTTGTGGACTCAAGTCTGGTTCTTCAACTTGATTCCTTTGATCCATGTGTCTGTTTTTATGCCAATACTATGCGTCTTTATTACTATTGCTCTGTAGTAGAGCTTGAGTTCAGGGATGGTGATACCTCAGGCAGTTCTTCTATTGTACAGAATTGTTTTAGCTATCCTGGGTTTTTTGTTTTTCCTTATGAAGTTTAGTATTGTTCTTTCAAGGTCTGTAAAGAATTGTGTTGGAATTTTAATCAGGATTGTGTTGAATCTGTAGATTGCTTTTGGTAAGATGTCCGTTTTTACTGTGTTAATCCTATAGATCCATGAGCATGGGAAAGCTGCCTATCTTCTGATATCTTCTCCAGTTTCTTTCTTCAAAGACTAGAAGTTCTTGTCATACAGGTCTTTCACTTGCTTGGCTAGAGTTACCCCCAATATATTTTATATTGTTTGTGGCTATTGTGAAGGGTGATGTTTCTCTAATTTCTTTCTCAGCCCTTTTATCATTTGTATATATGAGGGTTACTGCTTTTTTTTTTTTTTTTTTTTTTTAGTCAACCTTGTATCCAGCCACTTTGCTAAGGTGTTTGTCACCTGTAGGAGTTTGTAGAATTTTGAGGGTCGCTTGTGCATACTATCATGTCATCTGCTAATGCCAATACTTTGACTTCTTCTTTCCCAATTTGTGTCCTCTTGATCTCCTTTTGTTGTTTTATTGCTCTAGCTAGAAACTAGACATCAAAAAAACTAATAATCCAATTTAAAAATAAGGTACAGACCTAAACAGAGAATTCTCAAGAGAAGAATCTCAAAGGGCAAAGAAACACTTAAAGAAATGTTCAACATCCTTAGCCATCTGGGAAATACAAATAAAAATGACTCAGATATTCCATCTTACACGTATGAGAATGGCTAAGATCAAAAACACATATGACAGCTTATTCAGGAGAGGATGTTGAACAAGGGGAACACTCCTCCATTGCTGGTGGGAGTGCAAATTTATATAGCCACTTTGAAAATCAATATGGCGGTTTCTCAGAACATTGGGAACCAATCTACCTCAAAACCGAGCTATACCACTCTTGTGCATATACACAAAGGATGCTCAATCATACCACAAGGACACTTGCTCAACTATGTTCATAGCTTTATTTGTAATAGCCAGAAACTGGAAACAATCTAGATGCTCCTCAACAGAAAAATGGATAAAGAAAATGCAGTCCATTTAGACAATGGAGTACTACTCATCTGTTAAACACAATGACATCAGGAAATTTGAAGGCAAATGGGTGGAACTAGAAAAAAATCATACTGGTGAGGTATCCCAGACCTAGAAAGACAAACATGGTATGTACTCACTCATAAGTGGTTAATGGCTGTAAAGTAAAGGATAACCATACTACAATCTACAGCCCCAGAGAGGCAAAATAACAAAGAAGGCCCAAGTGAGGACACGTGGATCTCCCTGGAAAGGGGAAACAAAAGAGATCTCCTGGATGGTCCAGTCGGGTGGAGATGGGAACTTGAGGGATCAGGTTGTGGAGGTACATGGAGGGGGAAAGTACTGAAAGAGATGACTGGAAAGTGGGGGGGGGGGGGTACTTTTCAGGGTCAAGTAGAAACCTGATGCATGGGAAACTCCTATGAATCTACAAGGATAACCTCAGTTAAGACTCCTAGCAATCGTGGATACATAGCCTGAACTTGCCATCTCCTGTGACCAGATGGTGACTACCCCAGTTGTCATCAGAGAGCTTTCATTCAGTAACTAATGGAAACAGATGCAGAGAGCCACAGCCAAATATTAGGCTGAGCTTGGGGAGTCCTGAAGAGAAGGTGGAAGGATTGTAGGAGCCAAGGGGTCAAGGACATCACAAGAAAACCCACAGAAACGACTAACCTGGCTCATAGGAACTCACAGAGTCTGAGCCAATTCAAGGAGCCTACCTGGGACCAACCTAAGCCCTCTACATATATGTGATAGTTGTGTGGTTTGGTCTATTTGTGGGACCTCTATCAATGGGAGCAGGACCTGTCCTTAATGCTTTGTCTAGCTCTTGGGAATCTATTCCCCATACTGGATTGGTTTGCCCAGCCTAAATACAAGGGGAGGTGCTTATTCTTATTTCAACTTGATAAGCAATGCTTTGTTAATACCCATGGGAGGTCTGCCCCTTTCTGAACAGAAACAGGAGGAGTGGATTGAGTGGGGGAAGGAGAGGGGAGAGGATAAGATGAAGGAGAGGAAACTTCAGTCAAGATTTAAAATAAATCAATTAATTTTGTTTTTGTTTTGGGTTGTTTTTTTTTTTTTTTGAGACAGGATTTCTCTGTGTAGCTTTTGGAGCCTGTCCTGGATCTTGTTCTGTAGACCAGGCTGGCCTTGAACTCACAGAGATCCGCCTGGTTCTGCCTCCCGAGTGCTGGGATTAAAGGCGTGCACCACTACCACCCAGCTTTTTTTTAAATTTATTTATTTTCAGTTTGCGTACATGTGTGTCTGTGTGAGGTTGTCAGATCTTGGAGTTAAAGATCTATTAGCTACCCTGTGGGTGTTGGGAATTGAACCTGGGTCCTCTGGAAGAACAGTCAGTGCTCTTGACCACTGAGCCATCTCTCTAGCCCCTAGATTAATTAAAATTTTTAAAAAAATAAGAAAGTATAAACAACCAAAAAAAAGATCATTATTATTCCTTTATTATGGCTACTTAGTACTCCACAGTGTGGAGGCACCCCAGTGTATCATATTCTAACCATGTGTTGAAATAGCTTTTTGAAATAACATGATTGAAATTTAGACTAGTAATTTGGATTCTTAGTGGTTTTTAAAATATTTTTGTGTGCTTTTATAGATATTTCTTTAAAAAATTTTTTACTGTCAAAGCAGTCTTATACAAAAGACATGTCATTTAAGAGATAAATGACATGGGACCCAGACTGTCTAGGGATTATCCCATGAGTTGTGATACAGGACATGTACTGTATCAGACTCACCTTTCGCCTTTCTCCTTTCCACTTCTCTGTCCAGTAGCATAATGTATGAGTTTTTTATGATTCCATTCACTTTAGAAGAAACAGTTTAAATGGGTAATTTCATGAAGCAAACATGACCTATAAGGATATCTGCTGCTCTGATGTCAGAAAATGAGGCTTACCCACCAGTGTTTGTGCTTTGTAACTATGTGTTGAAGGGGTGGGGGTGGGGGGTGTAGTCAGTTTTATTAACATGAGGAAACTGCTTTCTATTATAGCTCACACAGTGGTAATGATGAATCTGATTCCTTCTTTCTGGACAGAGTCATGGAGATAGAGGACCCAAAACTGATTGATCACATGCACAAGAAGCCAATTTCACTCCTACCAAGCACCCTCCAAAAGTGATAGAGTAAGAGGCATAGAGTGTAGTGTGTGTGTCTTATTTTATCAGGCAAGTTTAGCATATAGAAATGTTCAGGGAGCAGTGGAGAAGGATTGATTTTTCTCCTGAGTAACACAACGTATAACTAACAAGTGGGCAATCTGAAATTTTGATAATAGTAATTAAAAAGTTGTTAGTTGACCTTCATATTTTTAACATCTCACATCATATGGAATTTTAAGAGCAGAGAGCTAATCAAAATAAAAATAAACATTCTCATGTGTATATTCAACCAACATATTAGTTAGGGCTTATTGCTATCAGGTATTTTACTAGATTGGTCATAAATGAGTTTTCCTGAAAGAGCTTAGACTGTCTTCCCTAAATAGATCAATGTTATAATGTAAAACTAATTCAGTAATTGAATATATAGAGAGACTATTCTAGGGGTCTGTATAAGCATTGTGTAATATGCCCCAGAAAGGCATGGAAAGGATTCCTGGAGGAGTTCTTCCAAATTGGACCTAGAAGTAGGCAGGTGAGTTGGACTTCCTGAGAGTGGAGGAAGTAGACCAAATGCAAATCAAGCAACATAAACAAAAGTATGCACTAACAAGGCACCATGGGGGAACTGGAGCAGGCCTGGTGTCTCCTGTGTGGACATGCGTATGGTGGAAGATGAGGCCACAGACCAT
>CABHPR010157476.1:4928-63385 GCA_902168415.1 Peromyscus melanophrys | reverse complement strand
TTGGAATTCTCCTGTTTTTGTTATTAAAAAGAAATCTGGTAAATGGAGAATGGTAACAGACCTAAGAGCAATTAACAAAGTAATTCAGCTAATGGGCTCTCTACAATCTGGAATTCCTTTGCCTACTTTGCTAACTAAAGAATGGTCTCTTATAGTTATTGATTTAAAAGAGTGCTTCTTTTCAATACCCTTACAAGAAAAAGACAGAGAAAGATCTGTCCTCACAGTGCCTACTTATAATAATTCTCAACCAGTTAAAAGATTTCAATGGAGGGTCCTCCCACAGGGAATGTTGAATAGCCCAACTCTGTGCCAATATTTTGTACGACAGCCATTGGAAGTAATATGTAAACAATTTCCTGAATCTATAATTTATCATTACATGGATGATATTTTACTAGCTGATTCAAACACAGATACCTTAGGGAAAAAATGTTTGAAGAAGTAAAGAAAATTTTGCCTTGTTGGGGATTACAAATTGCTCCTGAAAAGATACATAGAAGAGATTCTATCAATTATTTAGGATATAAGATAGGTCTACAGAAAATTAGACCCCAAAAGGAGCAAATTAGGAGAGATCAATTACAGAATCTTAATGACTTTCAAAGATCATTCGGAGACATTTCCCATCTATGAACTGTTGGTGGGGTAAAAAATGATGAACTGAGTAATGTGTTCAAAACCTTAGAAGGTGACAAGGACTTAAATAGTCCAAGAGAATTATCACCTGAAGCTGAGAGAGAATTGGCCTTGGTGGAAAAGAAAGTACAGAAAGGACATGTGGATCATGTGGATCTAAAGATTGACTGCATTTTGGTTATTTTACCCACTAAGCATTCTCCTACAGGAATTTTAATGCAGAGAGAAGATATTATATTGGAATGGATATTTATACCAAATAAACAGAGTAAAAAATTAAAAACTTATGTGGAAAAGATCTCTGACTTGATTTTAAAAGGAAAATTGAAAGTTTGTCAATTAGCAAGAATAGACCCAGCAGAAATTGTAGTACTTTTAACTAAGGATGACATTGACAAATTATAGGCAGAAAGTGAACCTTGGCAAAGAGCTTGTAGTAATTTTTTTGGAGAAATTAATAGCAAATATCCCAAAAGCAATAGAATTCAACTCATAAAGAGAGCTGACTGGATTCTACCTTGCATTGTAAGAGAAAAACCCATCTCTGGAGCCTGTATATTTTATACAGATGCAAATAATCAAGGAAAAGCAGGTTACAAATCAGAAAATTTAAGAAAGTCGTTCAAAGTCCTTATACTTCAGTTCAAAAATTGGAATTGTATGCTATTCTGTTGGTATTAATGGATTTTTTGGAACCTCTTAACATAGTTACTGATTCTCAGTATGCTGAAAGAGTGGTATTACATATTGAGACTGAAAAATTTATCCCTGATGAGTCAGAATTAACTTCATTGTTTATTCAGTTACAAAAAAATAATCAGGAATAGGAAGCATCCCTTATATATAACTCACATCTGATCCCATATGGGTCTGCCAGAACCTCTAGCACAAGGTAATGATGAGATTGATCAGTTACTAATAGGTAACATGCTAGAATCCTCAGAATTTCATAAGAAATACCATGTAAATAGCAAAGATTTGAAGGAGGATTTCTCTATCACTTGGCAACAAGCCAAGGAAACTGTAAAAAAAATGTCCTACTTGTTCCTTCTATAACTAAACTCCATTACCTGTAGGAAGCAATCCAAAAGGTACACAAAGAAATGAAATTTGACAGATGCATGTGTTTCATTTCACAGAATTTGGAAGATTAAAGTATGTACACCATACCATTGACACCTATTCAGGATTTCAGTGGGCAACTCCTATGAATTCTGAAAAGGTTGATTCTGTGATTACACACCTATTAGAAGCTATGGCCATCATGGGAATACCTGTACAAATTAAGACTGACAATGCCTCAGCATACGTCTCCAGTGAAATGATACAGGTTTTTTGTTTGTTTGTTTGTTTTTTGCCTATTACAATATAAAGCATGTTACAGGTATACCACACAATCCCACAGGCCAAGCAGTCATAGAAAGATCAAATTGAACTTTAAAGGAGATGCTAAATAAACAGAAAGAGGTAGCAATGACCTCTAGAAATAGATTGCATAATGTTTTATTAACCTTGAATTTTCTCAATGCTGATGAGAAAGGAACAACAGCTGTGGAGAGACACTGGAAGACAGACAAAACTCCTGAGCCAAACCAACGGGTTTATTTCAAAAATGTGTTGACCTCAGAATGGAAACCAGGGTACATCCTACATTGGGGAAGGGGTTTTGCTTTTGTTTCCACAGGAGAAGAAAAGCTATGGATACTAACAATTAATAAAAATTTCATTCGAACAGGAGAAACCCCTAGATGAGGAGGAGTAAAAGCTCATCCACAGATGTGACATCTCTACAAATTGTAAGAAAAACTTAACAAACAAGGGTTGGTGCAGGGTTCTGTTTTTTGTCTTTACAGGATAATAGAAATACCCATCTTCCAGAAAACAGAAGGCCTTGGATATCCAAATATCTACAATAGAAGATAAGAATCTATTGGTACCAATCTACACAGGATAAAATCTTACTGCCCAACATCTGTATCTCTTTAACTCTAGAAAAGTTATGGTTCCAATTCAATTATATATCAAGCTGGCTTCAGATTTGGAAGTTGGCTTCCTCCTTCTCTAAACCCAAGCATATTGCTAAAAGAAAAAATTTAAGACATTCTGTCTCATATCAGAAGAGCCATCTAGTGTGGGACAGAAGAAAACCAATAAAAAAGGGACTATTGTTACCAAGATTCTATTTCTCGCCATGCTTATTCTTGATTTCTCAGAATACATTTTTATATGTCATGTTATCGTTAAAACCAAACTTTCCACTTTGATATTAATAATGATCAAGTTTTCCACAGTAAAAAAATAAGTCTTCTCCAATATCTATTTGTGAAGTCTCCAGAAGGAAGATGGGGCCCCACAACAACTCTACCCAGTCCAGAATGACAGCATGGTACCTAAGAACATTATTCATGATCAGCTTCAGACTGAAAACTCTTCAAGACAGTTCCAAGATGAGATGGTCCATCACACTACACTTTTAGCCAGAAAATCATTATCCATTTCTGAGACTAGTTGCATACTTTATGGATAGCTCTATTGAGACCTAACAATCTAAGCTCTCTTACAGCACCCCACAGAGATACCATTGCCTCCTAAACAGCAAGAAGTAACTATAAGAGAATGACACCCTCTCCAAATGTTTCATTTTTCTCAGGGTTATGGATGGATGGTTGTAGCATTGGGGGGTCGAACAATAAAATTCAGACTCAGTATTCTTTTTTAGAAAAGAAAAAGGGGAATGGATAGGTATAGGATATTAGTGTAGATTATTGTATTTACTAGTAAACTAATTTACTAAAATATCAGTCTTAGATAATTTGCACTGATATGGATTCTTGTATATTGATACAAATGTGAACTATTTTTATATTCCTATTTAAGATAAATTATATATTGATACAAATACAGAACTATATTTCTTGTAATGTACATATATTTCTACTCCTGTTTGAAATATTTTGTATCTTGATATAGATGTAAAATTATATTTGTCATACTGCATGTATGTTCTACCTCTTGTTTAGGATATTTTGTATATTGATATATGTTTAGGATTATTGTCATATTGCATATTGTACTATATATAAATTCCTACCTCTATTTAAGCTATTTTGTGTACTGTTACAATCTTGAGGTCATTGTCCTTATAAGGTACATCTGCTTACAGACTGTTTATCTTGTTATGTGAAGCCTTAGTCCTCAAGTTATTTTAATAGAGAAGACTTACTGAGTTATTGTCACTCATGCTTGTCATTCTATAGTTATGTTAGTTAGGTTCTTCAGACTTACAGAACATATGTCACATGGATAAGTAGTCTTCAAACACTTCATAGACCTAGAGAATATAGCATTTTAATGTTTTGATAACTTGGCATTCTGTTGACGTAAGACACAATTGTTTCTGACAGCACTGATCTGATCCTGAGAGAATGTTGGACTTCTGAAACATTTCCATTTGGAAGTTTGTCTTCTTCTTGGCACAAAAAATGGCCTATTGGGCAAAGCAATGCCCTTGCCTCAACTTTGACAGTACAAATACTGTCCCTTTGGTACAAGCAGGACACAAGGAAAAGCGACTCTTGAACTCTGCCAAGACAGTGTAGGATAGTCTTTCAAAAAACTTGCTTCTGAGAATGGTCCTACAGATACTCTAGGTCTGTAGCCAATTTGAATGCACCAACGATACTGAGAAAATCTAGGTGCCTGTCAAGTCTGCCAGCTGTCTCTTGCAAAACTCCCGAAAGTTGCTTGTGTCCTTCTCCCATTTCTCAGGTATTATTATATTCCTTCTTGGGTCTTTGATGGGATTGGAGACTAACAGTTATAATTACAATCTTCTTGTATCTTAGCTAGAACTTATTAAGTATTAGATTCAAGTTTTTCAAGGTAGGACATCTTTTGGAAGGATTTCTGTAATGTGCCATGGAACATACTATGTTCCAGTATGTGTTTCTTGTTTGGTGTTGTTCTTGTTGGTGTACTTTCATCTTGTCTAGGTCATTATCCCTTATTCCTCTGGGACAATATTTGGTAATCATCCCTATTGTAAATAATGTTTTTATTTCGTTAGAATTTTCTTATTTAGACAAAAGGGGGAGATATAGTGGGTAGCTGTTCCAGCTTTGACCTTGAAACACTGCCCCTAAAGTGACAGCAGATAACTGCCACACCTGCCTATGACATACCCCTGGGGCATGGCTGAGAGGGAGCCCCTTAAGACTCTTAAGGTGTGCATGTGCTAAGCCCTTCTGAATACCTCGTGGTTCTGGAAGCTGGATAGGAGACCAACCAGAGTTCTCTGCTAGATGGTACCTCATCTCTCCCGGATCCTGTAACCAACCCCTATTGGCTGTACGTTACCCCAGAAATAAACCTCTCTTGATTATCAGATAAATGATGTGGAATTGCCTCCTTAATTACAGTTATACTACACTACAGCTACTACACTAGCAGAATTCCTGCTGCACCACTGGCTCTGCACATGGCTTTGCTGCTATCTTGAGGTCCTTGACACACCACATACCTTCCCACCTTGTTCAGGAATGCCCTTTCCTCATGCAACCTCAGCTCATCTCTCTTGTTTGACTTCTCTGTAAGTCTCTCTTTGTCAAAATCTGAATCTTGCTATGGTCTTACTTCCAACCATGCATCAGTGTTTAATTTGCAATACCTATCAACCTTTATAATCTATGTTTGTAAAACCTGGTCACAACTTTCAAAGGGCAAGACCAGGTTTGTTTTTTTTTGTTTGTTTGTTTGTTTTGGTTTGGTTTGGTTTGGTTTTGGTTTTTTTCTGTACCAGGGCTGTCCTTCCTGGCAGACCTCATTGCAACCATTTAGTGTATTTTTTAAAAGATAAACAAATATTTCTCAGAGTGATAAGAACTTGGATGGCTATCAGGAGCCTTCCTATACTCCAGAATGGAAAGTAAATTTGATTTCCATGTTCCCATGGACTGTGGGAACCTAATGAACTTCCCAATGGATTCTAGCAAACTCTGAGTAATACCATGTTAATTACCTTTCTGCCTTCAGCAACTGAGCTCTGTCAAACCAGTAGAGGAAATGTGGCCTTTACATTGGTTTCTATGAAGAATCTAGGCACGGTTATCACTGGCATTTTGTGAACCGTAATTTCTCTTCTCCCGTTCTCTCTTCCCCTCTCTTGCTCTCTGATTTCATCTCCCTCCTACTTTTGCCACATGGGCCTTACTCTTCTCTTTTTTTCTGAGGAAAGAATAAGCTCTTCCCAGGTCCTTCTTCTGGATCCACATCCACAAAACCAACTTTTTCTTGAGAAGAAAACAAAATTCTTTTCTCATATCAGGCTTTATCCTGGCTTGCACCACAGCTACCCAAGTATCTTAGTTACTGTTCTATTGCTGTGAAGAGACACCATGACCACAGCAACTTATAAAAAAAGACATTTAACTGGGGGCTTGCTTACAGTTTCAGAGGGTAAGTTCATGATCATCATGGAGGGGAGTAGGGTGGTAGGTTGGCAGACAAGGTGCTGTAGCAGTAGCTGAAAGCTTACATCTTATTCTCTAGATGAAGGCAGAGAGAGGGTGATACTGGACCTGGCATGGACTTTTGAAACCTCAAAACCCACCCCCAGTGACATATCTCCTCCAACAAGCCACACCTTCTAATCCTTCCTAAATAGTTCATCAACTAGGGAGCAAGCATTTGAATACCTGAGCCTATGAGGTTCACTTTCTTTCAAACAACCACACTAACAGTCTCTCATTTTGTTCTGTTATGCTTGCCATGGCCAAAGCAACTATATTCTTGTCCATATAGACACAGTCTCTGAAGTCTTCATTTCCGTCAAACTCCTACCCCACCCCCGTACCCAAAGTAACAGTGGCTCATCTTACTGACAGGGTATTCTAACTTTCTTCACAGATTTTCCCATAGACCCCTGGGGGGCACTGCCGCTGTCCCGTCTGAGGATCACAGGTGCCTCCGTTCCGACAACTGCAGATGCCCCTGCACTCCCTTCTTTTGGCATCCTCAGAACAAGCTGTGAGTAAATTAGGAAAGGTGAGTGTGTAATGGAGCATCCTGCCCGTCACAATGGAAGCCAGAAGGAGAGATCGGAGGAGAGATGGTCTTTCTATTAGGATGGCTACCACGTCATTAAAATTCTTAGTACCTTGCAGACCCAGGGTAAAACTCTGGTCTTGTACTAGTTTCTGTGATTTAATCACCCCAGGGGAATTCCAGAGGATACATCTGGTTAGGAAAATAA
This sequence comes from Peromyscus melanophrys, assembly GCA_902168415.1. NCBI lineage: Eukaryota > Metazoa > Chordata > Mammalia > Rodentia > Cricetidae > Peromyscus > Peromyscus melanophrys. Next base: position 56,496 of record CABHPR010157476.1, on the reverse strand, counting down.
TGACTTAAGGAGATGCTAACAAGGTTCAAATGCAAAACTGACCTTACTCCTTAAACTCTAACCCTCGTGGTTTCGACACTACCCAGACACATTTGCTGAAGAACTGTAACCAACCTTAATGAGAAACAAACTGTATATTTTACTCTGAAAAATGTGGAGAAAACTCAGAGGGGAAAAAAATGTCATATTTTAAACCAGCAATGAATGCAGCTCCCAGGGTGTTTTGCATTCTCAGATTTTGATGAAATTAAGCAAATGACAATATTCTCTGGTTTGTTCATTCTTTCAGAAGTACCACATATCCAGAAATGTAGGCTGAGGAAATTGTGACTCTCTTTAATGTGGATACACATAACTCTTGAGATAATTGTATTAGCTATTTTCGTGGATATTTTACCATAAGTTTTATTCTAAAGCTATATTTAGGATGTCGCCTCCTACCAGCTTCAGATTCCTTTTAATTTCTCGATGTGTTTATTGATCTTTCTTTCCATCCTTCTCTTTTTCATTGAGACAAGGTCTAATGTACTTAAGATTGCCCTTGAACTCATAATAACTTTAAATTTCTAATCTCCCTTCCTCTACCTCTTACATGCTGGGATTACAGATGTGCTCCAAACTTTTTGGTTTATGCAATGTTAGTATTTGAACTCACAGACTTGTGAGTGTTAGGTAAATGCATTACCAACTGGGCTTACCCATTTTTTTTTCTTAATTTCAAGCCATAGGCTGCTGTAAAAGAGTGAGTAGGAGGGAAAGGAGGAAATACAAGTTAAAAAGGAGAAAGGGACTGGGGATGAGCCATTGTCAAGTCCTATGTTGTTAATTTATGTGTAATACAACTTCTAACTTTTCCAGACTCTACAGAAGGGAGAGTTTTAAAAAGGAAGATAAAGAGTTCTTGTGGCTTCCACAGTAGCTGGGCGATGATATATTATTTACATAGCTGACAAATTGGGTTCTCTGGCCCCATTCCACAAAGTAGAATATAATAAATAAAGGATTTTTAAGATAAATTATTAGCAAAATGTAGAATAAAGATCTGAGAGGAGAAACCCGGAACCAGAGGACTTGGAAGGCATCACAAGCTTTCTATCCATGGGGTAATTAATCCATGTCTATGAGAGTCACTCTTCTCTTTCCCCTAGATAATCAATGTTCAGTGATTTCAATACAGGATTTCTCTAAATGGGATGTGGTTCTGTGTGGGGGACCAGCCCACACATTTATTTACCCTAGGGACTCTTGAGGAAGGAGGAATAAGAGACTTAGTTAGAAATAAAGAGGGGAGAGAAACAGAGAGAAACTCAGGATAGCCTTGGGTGGACCTAGATTCTTATCCCTCAGCCCAGAACTTTATTCCAAAGGGCTATTTATAACAATGCCAAGGGGTGGGGCAAAAGACCCTTGTTAGTTACAGTCAAGTGTAGATGCTCCCAAACACCTGATACCCAGGCCTGTGGCCCAATCATCCTCTTATGCAGTCTTGCTGGGTACAGCCACTAGGAAACCTAGTGGACTCCAACAGTTCTGAAAAACCCTGATATTAAAATTGAATAATACGCAGTGATAGTTAAATCATTTATTGATTTAATTGAACAAGTTTCTGAGAAGTATAAGTAGATATTTTCATAATAGACCAAAAAAGATACTGGGATAGTCATTTACTCAGTGGGGAGGGTTAGAGTTAGGGTTAGGCTCATCTCAATTGGGAGCCCCATATTTCTGATTTCTTTTTTTTTTTTTTTTTTGGTTTTTCGAGACAGGGTTTCTCTGTGTAGCTTTGTGCCTTTCCTGGAACTCGCTTTGGAGACCAGGCTGGCCTCGAACTCACAGAGATCAGCCTGGCTCTGCCTCCCGAGTGCTGGGATTAAAGGCGTGCGCCACCACCGCCCGGCATATTTCTGATTTCTACTCAATTTTATTTTCAATTTCCTGGGTTGCATTTAAAATGCCAGTTATCTTTAAAATATGTAATTTATATGGATTTTAAAGAATATCCTCAATCCCTTTTGATTAAAGAATCAGTTGAAACCTTTGGGTTGATCTGGATTGTTCTGTCTTCCTTCTTAGCCTCTGCTTTCTGAAGCAGATCCTTCCAGAAAGGCTCTGTGAATACTCAGGACATCTGCAAGGTTTTCCAGGTATGAAGACATGGACATTTTGTCCTTTTATTACCTGGCTCACTTTAATCTCTCAGTGTGAGATTTGTATCAGCAATGCTTTCCTCTGATGCTTCAGAAGTAGATTATCTAGTTTTATTTCCCATGCTACCACATCAAGGACCATGTGTTCAAACCACACAGGAATATCAATGGGCTTGCATGGTAAAGCAAATCTCTATATTGTAATAGTCATATGATGACATTATATACATTTTATATTATGGAGTATGTGATCTTATGGGTCAATATAATTGAGGGTCTCCACCAACATTTGTTCTTTCTGTACTGATGTGGTTGGCACTCCAATGTAGAGTAACTCACAATAAATAAGAATTAATTGTACCTGACCAAGGAGTACACTCTCTGAGAAAGAATGTCAATACAGTAAGATAGAGTGCTTCATATCTACTAGAAAGACCAAGGCTTGCAGAGGCCATCATGTGAAGGTTTACATGACAGGCAGAAAAGGATTTTCAGAGTTCCTAGTGGAACAACAGCCACAAAACTAAAAAAAATGCAGAAAATGAAGTAGCCGGTGATTTAACTTCCTAGAAATAGTCAATTGGCAAAGACTATGATAAAGATTAAAAAAATAAGAGGGATTTATAGGAACCTCATTCTGGAAGGTTCCCAGTGACTAGGTATATATTACGTACACACAGTGAGCTGCTTCAAAGGGTTACAGCAGCAGAGAACATGATCACAGGGACTCATGGGGAACAGATTGATCACCCGAATGAGGCATGCTGGCCAAAGGTGTCACTGTGTCAGGACCTGGGTCCTGTGTCTGTGACATGCAATAGAACACATCTCTGCTCTTTTTTGCTTGCATGCATGGAGCTAAAAGCAAAAATCTGCTCAACTATCTTCCAGATAACCATGAAGACACATATTTTTAAGTATATGAGAAAGTTAAAAAGAGGAAAAAAAAACCTCAATGTATTTTATCACATGGAAGTTTTAACTCCTAAAAGCTGTCTTCATTTAAAACACAAATGAAATGATATTTGGATGGTATCATATTTAAATTTTCGATAGTTTCTCTTGAGAAATTTATATAAAAAGTTGAAACTATCATCATTGGCTATGTTAATGTGATTTTCAAAGGGGGGAAGAGAGGTAAAAAAACAGAAGCAAGCCCAGCTAAACAATTTCATTTTTGAAAATTTTAAGCAAATTCACTGTACTTTGTAACACAAACCTTCCTGCTTTTTCCACTGGGAATAGCTGGCCAAGTGCTGGTGATTTATTTGAGCACAGGGTTTTTATCAGACCGACCTTATTAGGAGCCTTTATTCATTTGTTTCGTGGGTAAACAGGATTTGGAGCATTACCTTCCCCTGAGAATATGAAATCTTTCCTTTCTGTCATATATTCAATTTACAAACGCCAGCATTCACCATCATTCATTATTTACAACAAATATATTGCTATCTCTCAGTAGATAGCTAATCAGTATATTTTAGGGTGCCTTTTTTGAGGAAAACTCACCCAAAGGAGCTTGTCGGTCCACACCAGTTCTTAAAGTATTGCTTTCATTGCAAAGAATGCCGGTCCAGCCTTCTGGGCAGAAGCATCCACTCATTCCTTTGTGACACCTCCCTCCATTCATGCAGTCCTCACAGCTCAAGCTGCAGTCCAGGCCAAAGGTGCCATCTAAACAGACTGTCATGGAAAACCAGCTTAGTTGGCTCCTAACTACACATGTAACCAAAATAAAGCAAAATTCTTAATTCCCCAAAGAAATCAGATCAAGTATCTTTCCCAAGAAAATCTGGAAGAGGACTTTAGCAAAGAGATAGTTCTCACCACAGAGCAGATTTTATTTTGGTCAGTTATAATATTAGATTATTGTCCCTTCCATAAAGGGCAATAGGGAAGAAACATAAACTAGGTCTATGACTGATTCTAGACACAGAAGGGACAGATAGTCCAGGCTTGTTATTCTTTCCTTTCTAGACTTTTCTATGGATATATTTTAAAGTAAATTCATATTGAAGCTCAACTATCATGTGTAAAGGTGCACATATCTCAAATACACCTGCCAGCGCCCCACAAACTCAGTTCAGGGCATTGCACATTACCTGTCACCTAAAATGTCAATGCTATTAGTCTCATAAATAAAACACTACCATAATTTCTGACACCACACATTTCTTCTGAACTTTTCCTAAATAGAATTGTAAAATAAATGCATTTGTAGTCAGGTTTCTGCTGTGGGATGTCTTTCTGTATGTTGTGAATATGTGTTGCTCTGATTGGTTGATAAATAAAGCTGTATTGGCCTATGGCAAGGCAGCTTACAGGCAGGCAGGAAATCTAAGCAGTAAGCAAGAAGGAAGGAAGGCAGAGGCCAGAGAGACACCAGCCTGCCGACCAAGGAACAACATGCCGGCAGACCACTGTTAAGCCATGGAACATGTGGCAAAACACAGATTAATAGAAAGGGGTTAATTTAAGATATAAGAGCTAGCTAGCAAGAGGCCTGCCATAATCCATACAGTTTATAAATAATATTAAGCTTCTGAGTGACTATTTTATAAGGAGCTGCGGGAACGTGAGGCTGGGTGAGACCAGAGAAACCTTACAGCTACAGGTTTCATCACCACAACGTTTGTAGTATTCTTCTACACTCTGTGTGCACAAATATCTTTTATGTGTGTATAGTATTCTATTTCTTACTGAAATGCAATACATTCGCCTCTTCATTCTCTTCTTGATGGATATTATCCTGCTATGAGAAAGCATAGAGGTATTCATTTACTCAATTGTTTACACATGGGCTTATGTTTTGTCTTCATCTTGGTGTAGGGGAGATGGGTGGATGTGGGGCCTTGCTATTTATTCTGTGCCGAGCTGATTTCCACTTTGTGCGTGTTCATCACAACTGTGCTGCTCAGCACTGCACCTGCCTCCCTTTCTTAACAGCTGTCTGTAGGATTGCATGGCACATCTCATGATTGGCAAATGATTGAAGAGAAGACAGCAGAGATGTAACTGGATTTCTCTCTTTCCAAACCTTGGTCAAATGATTTCCCTTGGTCTGTGTTTGTTGGTCTCAACTACATTTATTCTGATTTTGAATAGCCAAAGCAGCAGAAATTTAATAAAGAAACATTTAAATATTCTATCTTTATGCAGAAACATTTATAGATAGTCTTATAAATTAATTATAACACAAGTATATTACTGCTAGTTTCGCTTTTATTTTTATTTGTTTATTTAGGTGCATGTGTATATGTGTATGCATATGTCATGGCACATGAGGTGAGGTGAGGAGATAACTGTTGGGAGTAGGTTACCTTTTTCCACTATGTGGGTCCTAGATATTGAACTCAGGTCATTCATAGTAGCAAGTCCCTTACTCACTGAACCATCAACATACTTCTTCACCCCATACTCCCATTTATACAAATACCTTCATATTATCCATCTATTGTATAAAAAATGGAAGTCAAGAGATGATAAATTTATAGAAAGCTCTGCAAAAGTAAAGGTTTTTGTCCCATATTTCTACTATATCTCCTATCTCGACATTTGATGGCCTTAACTATTGAAAATGAAATTACTTGGACAACATGCCTGAGTTATCTAATGACGAGGATAAATTAACAATGAAATCATTCCTTCACTCACCTACTCTGTGCAAGGCTGTCAGCTGTTGGAACTCTTCTTCTGCTTCCTGGTCTTCTTCATTATTGTCTTCATCTTCATATGAAGCAATCAGAGAGGGATCAAGATAAGGGAACAGCTGAGGTGGGTTTTGAACCAGATGGCCTGGAAACCTCAGGATGTCTAGCACCTCTTCTTCCTCCTCTAGCTGTTCATCATCTAAAGCTCAGACCAGAGAGGAAGAGACTGGTTTTCAACACTGTAGACAGAAGGAGGAAAAAGCAACCAAGCATTGACAGATAGTGAGAGTCTGAACTAGACAGCCAAGTAGGGATGAGTGATGGGCAAAGAGCTCTGAGCAGGCTCTTCAGAGGCCCACGGTACCAGCAGCCAGATGCTGCCTGCATGGGGCTGAATTACAGTAGACAGAGTACAAAGGAAATAAAGTAAAGCTAGAAAGAAAATGGGAGGAGGAGGAGGAGGAAGAAAAAAGAGGATGGAGGGAATCAGGACAGAGGGAAGGAACGAGAAAGAAGGAAAGAGAAGAGGGAAGGAAGAGAGAAAGAGAGGGAGAGAAGGATAGAAGGTAGACAGAAAGATAGAGACCTAAAGGAGGGAGGCAGTGAGGGTTGTGAGGTTTCGCTCACCAGCACCCTGAAGAAGAGGAAGTAAAAGAAATTTAGGAGACTCAGCACAATCCCTTGGCTACTGACCGAGACAGGTTCTTCCATCACTTCCGATTCTGTAGCCTTCTTCACAGGCACAGTCATATGTCCCCATGGAGTTGATGCACAACTGGCCACAGTCCACATTGACATCCAGGCACTCATCCACATCTAGGGAGAGTAGAGTTAACCAGCATCTGCCCTTTGAGGCACTATGTGACCTTCATTAACGAGTAGCAGCATCCTGTCACACAAGTATACCCCTCAGTATCAGGTATACCTAGTGACTGGCTTTCATGCACTTGCAAGATTACTGAAGACTGGCCACATAAACCAGGGATTTCTGGTGCCTTCTTCGTGTAGCTTGAGTGAAGAACATAAAACTTAAATTCAATGAATCCAAGCTGTGCCTTATTCTGCAGAAATGTACTAACTTCTCAGCTTAAGTATGTGAGTGGATACTGATTTTTTTGTATAATTCCATGCAAGGTCTATGGAGAACTTTTGGCACAGAAGAATACTAACTAGTCTGTTCTCATGTAACTACCAGATTTATGACTGAGTCTGACTTTATATTCAGTGTGTTAGATACATGGAAAGTCCCAGACTGAAGCCACACTCCAGCTTCACTCAGATGGTGCACACCTTACTCCTGTGTATACGTGCAAGTGTGTGCATTTGTGCCATGCAATCAGATCTTGGCTCACTCCTCTTAGGAGCAGATGGTGCATAAAATGCAGCTTTTGTTGGCTCTGTTAATTGGATGGAAATGATAAATGGTAATATACTCCACTGTGTTTAGTGTATATAGATAGCACAGTGTGTTTTTCTTTGATCTATACTGAAGGGCTGGCTTGTAGTAGTTTAAAGCCTGGCTACCATCAGAATTCAGGATCAGTTTCTGTAAGCAATGAAACTCTACTTTCTCTGTGACATTAATGTCATATATTTGACTTGATACCAGAGTAGATAGTAATATTATCACCTCTGTACAGATTTTAAGAAAGTATGTTTTTAATAATAATAATAATTGCAAAATGAAAAAATCAATTATATATTTAAGATAATTTTGTTCTTAATTATTTTTAAGTAAGCATACAAAGCAATTGATTATACTATAGCATGTTTATACACATATGCAATTCAATTTTATTCTCATTCTTATCTTCCCTCCTTGCCCTAACCTACCTTTTGTCCTTATTTTTAATCCCTTCCTCCCCTACAGTCTGCCCTTCTTCTTTTATGTCACTTGTATCCCATCACATTCTCTAGCCCCTCCCATCTATCATCTCTCCTGTATTCCATCACACTCTCTAGCCCCTCCCATCTATCATCTCTCCTGTATTCCATCAGACTCTCTAGCCCCTCCCATCTATCATCTCTCCTTTCCCTTTTCTGTCTCTTTACTACTTTCATGGCACAAACAGATTTAAATTTTGATTAAGCACATGAAAGAAAATGTAGTAATTGTCTTTTTGGATCTGCTTTATTTCGCTTAATATAAATGACCCCTCATTCTATACATTTTTCTGAAAACTGCCTGATTTCATCTTTCTTGGGACGGATAAAATTCTGTTGTATATATGTACCATATTTTCTGCCATTCTTCTGCTGATGGACAACTAGGCTGGTTCTGTGTCTTGGTTATTGTGAGCAGTACAGCAATAATGATGGGTGTGAAATATTGTGTAGCATGTTGACCTCACCCTTCCATTCTATACGGGGGGGGGCCTCTGGTATACGGTAGTTCTTTCATATTTCTTGTCTTGAAAATGATTTTCAACAACCAACTCAGCAATTGTAGCCCAGCATGCTAGAGAAGATTCCATCAGCAGTGTGTTACTCACCCCGCATCTCTCCTCTGTATACATACATGTGAAAAGCATATACACCAATGAACATCATACTAATCAGAGCTGCCTTTAGTGGAATGCTTATCTAAGCCAAACATCATGCTACTACTTTACCTTTATTATAAACTTCCCTTCATTTACTTCCTAACCCTATTGTTATCTTCATTTCACTAACGAAGATCTCGGGTTCTTCAAAGTTAGGGCCACCAAAGTACATATGCTGCACAGAACTCCACATTTCCTTAGTTTGGAAGACACCCACTTCCCAGCCCCTGCCCCCTGATTGCACATCACATCAGTCTTTCCGAGAGAGCTCAGGAATTTACCATCACATCCACAACCATCCAAACTGATCTGAAAGCCTTCCTGACAGCTGCACTCGTAGCCTCCTGAATAGTTGATGCAGAGCTGAGCACAGCAGGCATCTCCGCTCTCGCATTCATCAAAGTCTGAAGGGCAAAGGACATTTGTGTTACTCCAGGAAGCAGAATTCAACAAAACTGCAGAAGCTCTGAGAGGCCTCATTTCTAAATTACAACTGATTAACCATTTCCCACCTCTCAGGCCACGTAGTCACGTAGTCCAGACACTGAAGAAACGATTACACAAAAATCATGACACCTACTTTCTTGTGCGTTCCTTTCATGTCTGTTACTTAATTTAAATGAATGTAAATAATCTTTAAATGCATTTATAAGCATAGGAAAAGAGAGCTCTGCTTTTTTTTTCCAGTTTAAAAAGCAATCTGACCGAATAAACAGAACTTGAGGAAGAAAAAGACAGAATTGAGACCGAAGATCCAAAGGATTCCATTTAATAACAGTTGACAGCTGCAGAAAGGACAGCCCCAGACTTCATGAGGTGCCCCTTCTTCAAGACCTTAGATCAAAGAGTGTTCCCAAGTAAACATTCCCCTCACACTCAACCAGGGAGAGGAGTGAGCACTGCATGTCTGTGAGAAGGAGGAGGCACTTCCTTCACATATTGTGTATTGAATTACGGAGTATTTCAGAGTGTTTGCTCAAACATGCTGAGGATGCATTGAGTGCGGGTTTGGTACAGCTGTGAGTGACATCATTCCCCTGGAATGTCTTGCCAGGTGAGCTGTTGTGTATATAGCACTATCATTTGAGAATTCTACAATCCTGAATGCTTGTTCTTAAGACTCAGCTGGCCTGGGGAAAATCAAAAAGCTCCAGTAGTTGTCAATGAAACCATTCAGCCAAACAGCAATCTACTTGGCCTGAGTTTTAAAGGGTCATTCTGAGCATAAGAGTGAAAGGGTACGGGAGACACTCACTCTGTTTCCCTCTGCTCTGGGCCGCCAGGGATTACATGATGAAGGTGTTGGCTTTTAGCCCCTGGCTCAGTTCTAGCCTCTATGTGTTGAGCAGTTAGATTGGGTGGCTGTCACTGCTGAGTTTACAGAATCCTATTGCTCCAGGACTACATGAGCGACCACAGGTACAAAGAGGTCAATGTCTCAATTAACCTTGGAAGGGTCAGTAGACTCACAGAAATGAAGACAAGAGACAGGAAAGAAAGGAAATGCAATCAGCCAGTCAAGGTGAGAGGTCACCATAAACTATCTAAATGAAGGTCATTTGGGCACAATGCATTCTTTCTTCTGCAAAATGTCACAAGGAGCTCCCCTCAGAAGATTGCAGATATTAGTTTTTGTCATATTAAGCCTTTCTCTGGCCTTTAGATTAAACAAGGTGAACACAGAAGATAAAAAACAAAAGATAAAACATTTTTTATTTCATTTAAAACAGTAGTCTTTGTTTTTTTTTTCATTTTAGATATTTTTCTTTTCTTCTTGGTTAAAAAAAAAGCCTTCTTACCAACAGGGCCTCACAGGTCTCAGCTGGATGATCAACAAGGGGCTAGATGCATCACATAATCTGAAAATATTTCCCTTGTTCTGATAGTTATTATATGTTATAATATATAATAGTCAGATTATTTTGCCATTTCATTCCTTCAGGGAAATTTCTTACCTTGCACACTTACTTCAGTTCAAAAGCTCAACAGAAACTTACCTTTTCTATGGTAGAATGTGTGTGTGTGTGTGTGTGTGTGTGTGTGTGTGTGTGTGTGTGTGTAGTGTACATGTATTATGGGTCTTCCTCAATGCTCTCTCCACTTTATGTTTTGAGAAAGGGTCTCTTAGTCACTGGATCAGCTGGTCAAGGGTATTCTCTTGTCTCCATCTTCAAGTTCTGGGATTACAGGCCCAGCCTTTTATGTGGGTACTAGGGACCAGAATCCAGGTTTTCACACTTATAGACTTCACAGGGTTAGCCCTCACTCAAGTCTTTTGTAGAAAACACTGTCACTTAAAGCTTTATACCAGCTGCTTTCTATATTTCTTTATTTCTTTTCACAGCCTTAATGAAATCGTTTGCTTGTCTGTGTTCCTCTTTTATTCATACTTTACGGCTTTTGGCTGCTGTGCAGAACACAGCACAACTACAGAGCCAGAACACACCACTCACCTGAACAGAAAAATCTAACTCCCCAAACTGGAAGACTCACGGTACTGAGGTGAAATTCTTAACCACTCAGCTCTGAAAAGCATGAGAGCGGAAAAACTCCATCCCCTGTTCAGTGGCTGAAGAAAACTTACAAATCCTTCCTAGTATCTAGCTGTTTGATTAACTTGGAATTCCTCCCTGGGATCAGACAACTGTTCCTCCAATGACACTCTGCCCTTCCTCTAGGTTTCAGCACGAGGCTTCCACCCTTTGGCGAGGCTGACCGCTGGCCTGCTAGCTGGACTGTACGCATCTTTTCTCGTACATTCCCACCTTTAGAAAATACCCCATAGTAACTAACATTTGATAGAACTCATGGCTGGGTTTACAAAGCCTCAGGTAACAAGAAGGGTGACCTCGTGGTCTAAGTAAGTCATTACTTTTGCCCTAGTGAAATCTGGTCTTCAGAAATAAGCATTTGTATTACTGAAAATTGAAACAAAATGAACCATAAGCAGTGTAGCATTGCCTTGTTGACTGCTGAAATCTTATCAATATGCAATTTTCTGCATTCTGACCCTAGCAGATGCTATATTTTTTCTAACTGTAAATAAGTTAAGTTTCCTGAGTTGTACTTTTCAAAGATTAAAGACATCAAGGTTTAAAAGAATATAAGAATAAATACATTTGTAAAAATATAAAGAAAAGATATAACTTTTCATTTTTCTTTTTATTTAGTACTCATAAAAAGTAAAATGAGGAGGGAAAAGAAAGAAGGAAGAAAGGAGAGAGAGAAAAAGAGAACCATTCATTTCTTTTATAAATTTAAATGTTAATGAGACAGAAGATGTAGCATACTTTTCATTGTAAGAGACACAAGGAAAACAGTTGGTTCTGATATGCTGGGCACCACGGACTCCCAGCAGCATGGAAGGCACTACTGGATCAAGACACGTATGCGATGGCTTCGTTTGGGCTTCCATAGTTTTGCGAGACCAGAATACTTAAATTCCATGAGATCATTCTCTTATAAACTACAAAACCAAATAACCAAACCCAGTGCTTACATCACTGCTCCATTATTGCTTTAGACTGTCTCCCACCACAGTGAAGAGCGTGCAGAGAAAGTGAGGATTTCTAGCACTCATATTATTGCTTTAAAGAGCAAAAACACACGTCATCATTAAGGAAAGTGCAGTGTTTCTATTTTAGAATGAAGACGTCACTGTCTGGGGGCGTGGAATGTTTCAGGAGCAGAGCACAGTAGTGTCACTTCATACTGGTTTCCTTGCTTAGTGGAGAAACACTGGGAGATTTCCATTCGGCATTTCTTTATGAGGGAAGGCTGATTTGGGATTATTTTTCTCATTGTTGAAAAGGATAGAAATGATAATCATTACAAATAATAAATGAATGAAACTAATGACGGAAATTCTAGTAATATGTGCTTAAAGCCATCCATCAGAAATGGGTTTAGGAGCTGAAGAAATGACTCTGTGGTTAAGAAGATGTATTGCTCTTTACAGCAAGTTATCTTCACAGCACCCATATCAGGCAGCTTACAGTCACTAGAAACTCTGAGTCCAGGAGATCTGAATCCCTCTTCTGGACTTAGTGGCCACCTGCACCCACATGTACACCTACCCATGCATAAACACACAAATAGACATAATTTAAAAATGTGTTTGACCTGGGATGTCCAAAGAATGACTATCTTTTCTTTTGTTAAAAGCTGCCATAGCACATTCATCTAATTCATTACCAAACTGAAAACCAAGGAACTGATTTCATTTCTGCTTGAGGTAGGAAGACTTGAGACCCACAGTTGTATCTATTGTAAGCATATAAATTTAGTAGGTTAGATAGACCTTAGAATATTTTCCTGAAACAACACAATAATTTTTATTCACATAGAGTTAATAGCCCATATATCTCATTAAACGAATTTCAATCTCCTTAATTTCAAGGTAAATATCCAAGTATAATGATGTCTTTGCTACGTATCAGTGGTCAGAGGCACAGTTTAATGCAGCTCTCTTCAGTCTGAGGGTTGCGGCTCAGACTGTAGCAATGTGTATTAACATGTAAGTGCTGAATGAGTCCAGAGAAACTCTGAATGAAGATAGCATTTACCAGACATTACCTATGCATGTCTTCTCATCTGTGTCGAGCTGATGTCCATGGTTACAGGAACAATGGGGTCCACCAATTGCAGGTTCACAGTGATGAGAACAACCACCATTGTTCTTTTCACAGATATTTACAATTTCTAATTCAATTCCTTTCCAAAACAAGCAAAAGAGGGTTATTAGCATAACAACAGAGAAAATGGAATATATGTTAACAATGCACATGATTTCTCTTTTGAGAGGATGACACACTCTATTGGAAATACATCAAAACTTTACAGATAGAAAAGTAAAATTCTAAGGCATATCCTGAGCATTATACACACCTAAACTGTATTGAACTACTAAGTGATGAGAAGAAATGGTAAGTCAGGTAATAAGAGGATAAGAAAGGCAATAATGAGCCCATCAGTGGCTACTAAATACTTTAAAAGACACTTCCTTTAGGGGATCCAAAGTGTGTGTATGTGTGTGTGTGTGTGTGTGTGTGTGTGTGTGTGTGTGTGTATTTAAAACTGATGATTGTTCTTTTCAGTGCCCATGGGTTCATAAAACTACTGTTAAAAGTGACTTGGGGTTTAAGAGAGACTGAACCAATGTACTGGCTGATCATCTGTAAGCTGCATCACAAGAGAGTGCTAACCAGCTTTGATGCATATAAAACACACTTATCATATTAGCATACCGTTAATTTGGAAACATGTCACCATCCCTGGCATATGCTAGTAATTTGGACATATTGGTGAACATCAGACTCAGCATATGAATGTTGACTGGCCTGAGCATGCAGACGTTGTAGCCTCTGATTTTCTAAATGAAGACACAAGAAGTAATAGAATACTTGGCTCAGTGTTTAAAGTATAAAATTTCAAGGCTCTGGCCACTGTTTTCCTTTTTTTTTTAATCATTTCTATCACTCTTCGTGTGGGCACTCTGATCTCATTGACTGTACCCATATTGGCTTCTTTCCTTTGGTCTTAATGCCCGAGTTCTTTGGAAGAAGAATATGGAAGAGAACAGGACAAATGTACCTGGGACTGTGGCACTCCTTGTGAGCATGTTTCATCCTTGACACTGGGTGGGGTCCCTGTAGTCTCCCAGAGTGTGCTCAACCACACAGCCTCCTGCTGCAGCACACAGCGGCCTGTATGTCCCCCACCAGCACTGCAGGCCCCTGTCACTCTAACCCCACTGTGCCTTCTTTGTTTTGCTTTAGCAGCTCACAGCCAATATTCAAAATTACATTCCCAAAGACTGGTGAAATAAATGGGGATTATGCTAGTCAACTGACTGTTGAAAGAAGAAATCTCTCCAGGCCGAAGACTGAGAAACCAGAATGCATAAAGGACTGAAGGGCACTGTGCTTTTTATGCATATACTAATACTGAACACATGACACAGACCTGAACTGCTTTCCATGTTTGCCCCTGTCAGCCATGTAAAGAGGTATTTAAACCATCGTTGTTATCTTCTAATCCATCAGGACAATCCCCATTAGTTTCCAGATGGTAGGATTCAGAGGGGTCAAGGACATCACAAGAAAACCCACAGAATCAACTAAGCTGAGTTCATTGGAGCTCAAAGAGAATGAACCAACAACCAGGGAGCCTGCACGAGACTGATCTAGGCCCTCTGTATATATGTGACAGTTGTGTAGCGTGGTGTTCTTGTGGGACTCCTAACAGTGGGAGCAGGGCTGTCACTGACTCTTTTACTGGCTTTTGGCACCCTATTTCTCATACTGAGTCTCCTTGCCCACCCTTAACACAAGAGGGTGGGGGTGTTTAGTCTTACTGCAACTTGATGTGCCATGTTTTGTTGATACCCATGGGAGGTCTGCCCTTTTCTGAATAGAAATGGAGGAGGAGTGGATTGGGGTGTGGCTGAGGGGAGGTTGTGGGGAGAGACTAAGAAGACAGGAGGGAGGGAAAACTGAAGCCATGATGTAAAGTAAATAAATACTAAAAAACATACTATGTGTCTTTATCTAATTCCTAAACTGTATAAATAGACTTAAAAGTAATGTTAAGATTTTCATAACAGATTAAAAATGTGAGGTTCAGAAACAACAACAAGAATACTTTGTCTCAAGTAATAGAGTTCATAAATGGGTAAATTTTCTGACCAGAGATGACTTCTATACAGTACCAACCACAAGGCAAAAATAATTTGATTAACAGTTTAAATTTAAATTTATAAACATTCATAACATCTTTTTTCATAAAGTGACCCTAAATCTGAAAATAACACAAATTTTATTAGATGGATAAATAATAAACCAGTTGTGATATGTCAATTCAGCAAAATAGCCCTCACTGAAGAAAAGCCAGCTCCTCAAGGAAGAAGTAACTTGCCTGGATCTCAAAGGCATTTTGCTCAATGAAAGTTCCTGCAGTGTATAACATACTTATCCAGCACTCTGATTCCAGGGATGTAGAGCAGATCAGTAACTTTCAGATGCCAGTCATGGGTAGGAATAGGGGACAACCAAGTAGAACTCCAAAGTGTTTTCTAGAGTGACTAATTTACTTCATCCTGGTTACAAGAGTTTCCTAAAACTACACATGTTGCTGCTGGTAGTATTAAAGAAAAGTTCATTTTATTGCCTGTTAACTTGTAAAAACATATGAGCCCATAGGTCTCACCTTCTTCTCCAGAGACTGTCGCATGGTCTGAGTCTTGGTCCCTGTTCCTTCCACCTGCTCTCTAGGCTTCCCTAATCTCTCCTGGATATTTGATGTCATTCTTTCTTGACTCTGGTCCCCAGGCCCAGGCAGAGTTCTCTTTTTATTCCTCCATTGCCCTGTTTCCATATGAACTCATTCTTGCTCACAGCTTAAACATCATTCCCCCAACCTAGACCTTTAATAATATCTAGATTAATTTTTTTCTATTTAGAAAATGGGTAGAAACTTCCAACATGTATTTTGACATGGGTCACCAAACTTGACACACCAAAGATAGAACTGGTGACTTTTGAATTCACTCCCTGTCTCCTGGCTGTGTTTTTCCCTTAGGCCCCACACTTTCATTAGTATTCTCCTGATTGGTGAGGCTTGAGACCTTGAATTATTCTTGATCTTCTTTTCCTTACACACTCTGAGCAACACTTGAACAGTACACCCAAACCTGTCTTAGCAGTCTCCAGTGTACTCCCTGAGTTCAACCCACTACCATGGCTTATCTTAGGACTCTAACTTTACTTTCACATGACTCACTATATGTTCCCTACAGAACTGTCATTGTGTGTGTGCGCGCGCGCTTGCGCACACGTGTGTGTGTGTGTGTGTGTGTGTGTGTGTGTGTGTGTGTGTGTGTGTCTGTCTGTCTGTCTGTCTGTGTACAGGTATGCGTGTAAGCATGTGTAAGGTTAGAGATTGACCTTGGATAGCATCTTTAATTGCCCTCTACATTGTTTTCTGAAACAGGCTTTCTCATTGAGTCTGGAGCCACTAATTTGGCAAGACACACTGGTCAGTGAGGCCCAGGGAGTCTTGGGTGTCCGTCCAGCATTAGAATTACAGACATGCACAGCCACATCCAGCTTTTTGCTTGGTTTCTGGATATTTAAATTGAGGTCTTCATTTTTCCATGGCAAGCACTTTACTTCCTGAGCCACTCTCCAGCTCTGCAGTGATTTTAAAATGAAAAGAATATCCCACAAGTCTTTGTAGAAGACTTTGTACCTTCACACCACATCTGGGATAAAATCCAAGCACCTCTGAGTGGTCTGAGGTCTGCATGATGTGATACTTCTCTCTGTGTGTCTTGGAGCTTCATTCTACCCCCCTTGTTCACTCTTTCCAGTCCAGACTAGCTTCTTAGCTGAACTCCAAACCAGCCAGCTCAGCCTCCCCTAAAGCCGTTCTTCTTACTGTTCTATTTCCTTCTCCCAGATTGTCTTTGAAGTATAAAAATTTCAGTTTCCTTTACCTGATCCAGAGAGTTTTAGATTTTGATTTTTCTTTCAGATTTAGTATAGTGATATTCTATTTGTACTGAAATGTGATTTTATTTGTATGTTAATAAATAAAGTTGCCTAGGGGTCAGAGCTATTAGCAAGCCATAGCGAAAGCCAGGGCGGTGGTGGTGCACACCTTTAATCCCAGCACTTGGTAAGCAGAACTAGGCAGATCTCTGTGTGTTCAAGGATACAGCCAGCATTGGAGACACACGCCCTTAATCTCAATACCAACCATAGAAGACTTGGAGGTCTGTACAGAGAGGCAGTGACGAGGCAGTCACGTAGTTGGGTTTACAACCAATGAGAAGGCAGAACAGAACTCTTATTTAAAGTCAAACGCACAGGAAGTAGTCCCCTTTCGGAGAGGTCTCTTGGCGGGAGAGGCTAGCTGGCGGAAAGTGGTAAGACTCTTAACTCTGACCTCTTGGGCTTTCATCTTTACATTGGCTCTGTGTCTCTTATTTAATAAGGCAGTTGGTTACATCTACAATTTAGGGTATGTATGTGTGTGTGCACATGCATGTGCATGCATGTGTGCAAAATATATATAAATATGTATGTATGTATGTATATATATATATATATATATATATATATATAGAGAGAGAGAGAGAGAGAGAGAGAGAGAGCTATAGATATTTCTATATGAGATCCATTTTTCAACATCATACTCATTCGTGATTCCTACTTTCCTTAGACAGGCAGCCTGAAGGTAATATTACACAACAGTTTTGGTGCACACTCCCTGTTTTTATTACAATCTACCACATAAGAACAAGTGTGGAGTCTTCCACGTTTGTGCTGTGTCAGTACTTTGATGATGTTAGAGTTGGGAGCATTGCAGAGTTTACATTTTCAATTACCAACAAGCAGCCTGCAGCATCACTGTGGGATATGATCATGGAGATGTCTTGGATGACTTTAGTTTTTATCTTGTCTGTATGAATTCACTACCATCTATATCTTCAGTTCCAGGGATCCACTGCTTTCCTCTACTTCCTTGGGCATGGAACACACTCATGGTATACATACAGTTTTTTAGGTAAACACTCATACAATAGAGTAAACAAACCTGAAAAGTTAAATGAATCAGTGGCTCTAGACATGGGCAAAGCTCTAGTTCATTTTGACAACAGGTGTCAGAGACAAGGAAAAGCTGGCCTCTTATTCATGAATGTGAGCTCCAACTCAGCACTGGCCTTATAAACCTCATTTCCTTCTATATCACCAGCTTTACATGTCCATCATTGCCTATCCCCTGTGGACATTAAGAGTTTGGATTCCTGGAGAAGACTTTTTTAGGTCATTGGAAACTATAATCATTTCTCCAACACTCATCAACTTTTAAGGAAAAACACAGGGAAGAATCTGTTTGAAGAGTTCTGTGTATACTTTCCCCATCCTTGCTAGGTACCTGTGGTGCTGTCTGCTGGTGGTTTATTAGATATATAAGTCATATATATCTAGTATTATAATAATCTCATTAAAACATATAGGATGAAAATGGTTTGAACTGTGTGTAATGCTGTAATAGCAGCACTTGGGAGGCAGAGCCAAGAGTAGTATTCATGAATTCCAGGATATATAGCAAGTTTGAGGCTGGCTAGGACTATGATGACTCAAAACAAAAGACAAACAACCTCAGATCTACAACTGGCCACGAGAAGTCAGCTAATGTTTTGGGTTCTTGACCTGAATGATTTATAATGAGCTACTTTCATAGTATATTAAAAATCACTCAGGGGCCACGGATATGGCTCAGTGGTAAAGGAGAGTCAGCCAGGCCTAATAACCTGAATTGATTCCTAAGATCCACATGTCAGAAAGAAAAATCAGACTCCTGAAAGTTGTACTCTGATCTCCACACAATTGCTGTGGCTGCACACACACACACACGTGTAACATAATTTCTTAAAAAATATACTTAAACAGGATCTGTTTCTTCTCATACAGATACAATACATAAAGTATATGTCTCTATTAACACAATGTTGAAAATGCTTTTGATGAAAGTCTCATCTAATGGTAAAATGTGTGAAAGTTCCCAAATTCAAATCACATGACAGTGAGTATGAATTCATGGCACACTGTAAGGACTGAGTGGTTCTATTACATAATATTTCAAGATTTTCTCTAAAGAAATTAAATAACCATAAAGCCTTTTCTTGGACAAGTGTCCTACAATACACTCATTTCATAGAGGTGCTAGATTCATGGCTAAATATCATGATGCTCTGAAAAGATTTCTTCTGCCTATGGGTTTGGAGACACCTCAGAACACAGATTTTCACTGAGAAAGGTTTGCCTGTCAGTAGTAAATATTGGGGTCTGGGGATTATTGTAGAGAGAACTTAGTTAAATATTCCCATCAGGAAAGTAAATGTAAAAACGCACTTCCACCTAATACAGTCAACTCTAAGGCAAATTGCTTTCCTTAGTAAATTCTAAAGAAAGCCCATAAGTCATAAACCATTATTAATAATGATCCCTTCTTTCATGATGCCTGAGAACTTGCAAGTCCATTTGCAAATTCACTTGCATATTTTAAAATATGCTTACCCCTAAAAGTATGGCTATATTTGAAAACCAAATATTAATAAAAAAAAATTGCATCCACATTTTCTCTTCCTGAAAGGGGATTCCTGCAGGCATTCAGAAAGGTCCCAATCTCAGAAGTTCTTTCTTAATTAGTAGTCAGTTTCCCTCCTGTCTTATTTACTTTGCTCTTTAAAAGGCAAACACCACTGTGCAGAAACTGCACTATGAACACAGTAGAATGAGTGGACAGATGGAACAATACATCAACAATCATGAAACAGAATTCTATGCAGAGGAAAGTAAATTTCCTGACTTTTAATGGTGTTTCTTCATGAAGAAGCCCAGGAAGAATGTAAACATGCTCACTTGTCTATCACTCTGTGTTCTTTGTCTCACACCAATAAAAATACACACAGTGCATGGAAATAGTGGGCGAAGGGCTTATTTATGAAGAATTGGAAGACTGTTCAAGTCCCAGCCCTAGGACTTAGTGACTTTTGCTATAAGCGTTTTGGCATTAGCAGTGAGTGTGAAAGAGTGCAAAGAGCATTTTTGAGAAAGAGATTCCACCAGAATACAATAGCTGTCACTCATGTAAGTAAGGCCACTGAGCACACAGTTAAGGAATGTCATTAGAAGTAGAGGAACTGGAAGCACAAATATGGTACTGAGCTAGAGCAGAGATGGAGATGAGAAACCAGGACAGTGTAGGAGGGAAGGAGGGAAGAGAGCACTTCAGAAACGTGGAAGTAATTCTCATAGTTTGGTTTCTATTGCTATGATAAACAGCACAGCCAAAAACAACCTGGGAAAGAAGGGCATGCCAATTAATCATAATCCAACATGGAGTAAAGCTAAGGCAGGAACTCAAGCAGGGAAGGAACCTGGAGGCAGGAACTGAAGCAGAGGCAATGGAGGAGCACTGCTCACTGGCTTAGCCTCCATGGCTAACACAGCCTGCTTGCAAGCTCCTGGCTTGACCCTTCCACATCAGTCGTTAATCAAGAAAATGGCTCACAGACTTGCCTACAGGCTAATCTGATAAAGTCATTTTCTCAACTGAAGTTCCCTCTTCCCAGTTAGCCTGGCTTGTGTCAAGTTGACCCAAATTATCCAACACAGTAACAACTGAGGAATGACTCTGAAAGGCTGATCAAGACAGGGAGGTTCTAATTTTATCTGGAAACATGAAAGGACAGAGATGAAAGAATGCATGGAGGTTCAGGGATGGAGATCTGTTAGCATGGGTTGATGGGAAAATATGAGGTGAGAGAGAGGGAATGTTTATTTGGGCTAACAAAAATGTTTTCATAGAAATTTAGTGGATGTGAACTCACTTGAGAGCATTTTTAAGATAGGAAATGTTGGTAATGTTAATTTAGAAGACAGTAATAACGATGATTTAGACAAGAAGGGGATTATTATGAGAGCCAATCTCTTGATGGATATCTTTTAAGAGATAATAACCCCCAAACACAGCAAATGAAATGGCTTTGGCAGCAACAGGACCAAACTCCTTTGTATTAATAGGGGTTGACATTTCTTCTTATAATTCTATGGGAGATTTGGGGAAACTTGTTAGCTCCCATGGTAGTTTGCATCTAGTTTTTTGATGCTATAAATGTCAAGATAGGTAACTAAAGTGGGGAGAGATGATGAAGAAATTTGTAAGAGAAAGTGAAACCCGCTGTTGTTTGGAAAAGGAGGATAGCATTAAAGTGGGGAGGATGGGGGTGGGTTGGAACCAGATACTTAGAGCTTAGGAAAGTAGACAGTGTGCCACTTTGTAGGGAAAGGGATTGGATAGGAAGCATCTACACATAGCAACTGTAACTGATAACTCCATAGGCCAACATTCTAAATACATCTCTAAAATCAGTATATTAAACTAGCAATTGAGCTGAGATGGGGAATTAGGTATGGCTGGGAGACACAGTGGATGAGTGCTTGGCTAGGCAGTGAGCATGTGAAATAGGATGAACCATTTGAAGAGGTGTGATAAATGTCAAGGGCAAAAGAAGCCAGTACTGACAGCAGACATTGGAGCATCTTATGTTTTAGGCATGCAATTACAGCCTACAGCTGTTCTTTCCTCTTAAGTTTACTTCATCCACGCTATTTCCTCTTCTTTGGGCATTACAGTGGAATCTTTAGTGTTTAACCGAGGTGATACAAGAAGACAGAACTTCATGAAGCATCTGAGTCATGAATCCAAGATTTTCAAGTCAAACCTGAAAGTTCATCCTCACTGACCATCCTGTGAATCATTGTGCAGACTATTTTGTATCTTGTTCTTTCCTCAACAACAGACTGAAGCAGGTTACACATGTAAGCCCCCACCTTCACACTACCCCACCAGGCAACATGCTCGGGAACTTCTTGGCCAAGATTTTCAGTGTTGTTCTTTCAATTATTCCTCTCATTTTGGATACTTGTAAAACCTCACTGACTTCCAAGGCTGTCATGGTTGCTACTTACTGTAACAGTGTTTTCCATCAGCTCCTAGCTCGAAGCCAGGGTGGCAGGCACAAGTGAAGGACCCCTCTGAATTCACACAGCGATGAGCACAGGGAGCAAGTTCTTCATCGCACTCATTTATGTCTGCAGGGAGAGATGCATAGCAGCTGTCATAGCATCTCTAATTAAGACTTATTTGTAAATTATAAAAATGAATAAACTGTCACCTTCCACTTAACCTCGACTTTTCAACATAATACTAAATACTACAGACTCCATCCACTGAGTGAGAAGGAGGGATTTGTGAGCCATCCAACTGCTATGACTGTGACTGTGCATCCTGTGTGTTTCTGATGCTCACCAGTACTTATTCATGTCTACTAGAACCAGATGCTATTAATTGGAAAAAAATGAATGCAACTGCGAATAATAGTTTGAATCCATTCCTCAACAGCACAAACAGAAGCCATTGCAGTCTGATGCTATGAACATATCATATTATTGAACAGATATTCCAATTCCCTGGCTTCTTGTTCACTTTTGAGATTGTATGTTAATTACATTTCTCCCCACCCTTCCCTCTCTTCAAAGCCTCCCACATACCCTTCCCCACTCTTCTTCAAATTCATGGCCTCTTTCTTCATCAATTGTTATTGCATGCACATGTGTATTTGAATATACACCTATATTCCCAATATGATCTGTTGCAATTCCCTCTTTTAAAGGAGAAGATACAGTGACGGGCAAGTCAGACATGGGGCCTTTCCCATAGCAACCCACACTTGGTCCATAAGCATTTTTATAACTGTTGTGACTGTGATGAGACATGCCATATGATGCTGGTATCCAGTCTCTCTTCTGAAAGTGATGCTCACTTCGATCCAGCATGACTTCAGTTTTGTGGTCCTGGTAATCTCCTCTTCCTTTTAGCTGAAGAGGTCCTGTCGCATCTTTTCTGACTAGTACATCTATTCCCTTCACATCTGCCTGCCATTCCCCATTCTCACCTACTGGTAGAGCCCTCAAATATGCAGTGGTGTTGGGGAGAGATTTCTAGGATTAATGTATCAGACATTAAAATAGGAGCCAGAAAAATGTAAGTTATCCGTTTTTCTATTTACCTTGCTTGTCAGTTTTCAAGAAATAGTACTTACTGTCCTCTACTCTCCCTTCTGCCAGTTGCCAAGCTAGGTTTGCTTTAAGAAATGAAAACCAGGGATTGGGACAATGGCTCAGCAATTAAGAACACTGTCTGCTCTTTTAGAGGACCCAGGTTCATTTCCCAGCACCCATTTGGCAGCTCATGTTCTTTGTAACTCCAGTTCCAGGAAATACAATGCTCTTTTATGACCTCTGTGGGTACTGCATGCACATAGTACAGAAATATACATGTTTGCAAAATACCCATACATATATGAAATAACAAAACAATAATTAAAAAAGAAATGGAAACCAAGCTAGTATATCTTTGCCAGAATAATATGCTTAAAATCCATAAAACCTTTTTTTTTCTTTTTATTTCACTTTATTTATTTTGTGTGCATATGTCCACGGGGGGCCAGTGTCAAGGCACACAAGTGTAGGTCAGAGGACAACTAGTAGCAGTTGGTTCTCTTCTTCCACCATCCAGGTCCTGGGACTTGAACTCAGGCTGTCAGGCTTGGCATCAACTGTGTGTACCAGCTGAGCCATTTCACAAGCCCCCACTTCTCCCCCAAACTTTCACACTGACTTTTGTGTCTAGTTTGTATTCAATTTCTCAAAATGTTTATCAGTACTGTAAGTCAAGGAACATTTTGTTGTTTTCATAATTAATCCAAATAAACTGTTTCTCATTTCATGGAAATGTCATGATAAAGATGAAGGATTCTGTGGTTTCTCAGAAGTTATTAAAACAAAGACCATCCCACAGGAATTCCTTTATCCTCTATTGGTGCCAGTCATGAAATAATTTAGCCCTTTCATCTTTGAACTGAAGTGTGTCTGCTCTGCTATTTCTGGAAACAGAAATGTGTAACCTTGTGTTTACGGGGTTTCTTTTTCTTCTCATTTTAATTATTCCTAAGTTCTGAGAGCCTCATTTGCACATACTTGCTTTTCAAAGGTTACCCCCACCTCTGTAGTCTATAATCAAAAACTCCCTATGTGGTTCCTAAGGGTTTTGAAATATTAATTCTGGATTTCACTTTTTAAAAAAAGAAACAGAAAACAAAAACCATTACTTCTGAAAGCACACTAGGTCATTTTTTTACAATAACTAAGAATTTTGTGAGGTTTTTTTTGTAGCATTCTAAAATACTTTTCATAGTGATCAAGTCAAGAATTAAAATGTTCTTTTTTAGCATAAATAAAAACACCCTTTCTCCTACCTGCTCCAACTGTTCAATCTGACTGCAACAGAATTTCAAACAATTACCCAATTAAGACATCAGCTTCAGCCTCCTACCTTTGCAGGCCTTTTTGTCTTCAGACAGCTGGTACCCAGCACGGCAGGTACACCTGGCCACGCCACTCTCACTTTGACATAGGTGAGCACAGCCATTCCCACCTGCACAGGGGTCTGTCTCTGAAAACAAAGAAGCAGTGCAAGTTTGAAATTTGTTCAGTTTAGAAAGATGTGCAAAGTAGATGGCTGGACAAAGGAAAGTTGTGGAGCTGTTAGAGTCATTTGTTTCCCTTTTAAATATGGTTAAAGATTCCAGAACAGTCTTTCCCACTTTCCTATGGAACTCATTCAACAAACACATTTCTGCTTTGTGACCTGAGCCTTGATTCTGGACAAAATAAATAGAGAGATCAAGGTCAAAAGGGACTTAATTTAATATCCCTGTTTCCAAGTTTGCATCTCCTGCCCTCTGACACACAAGGGAACCAACAGTTCAGATGGCTCTGTTCTGTTTCTCTATCCAGGGTTCTACACACCTTTGAAGAGTCAGATTCTCCTTAGACCAACTCTTTCCCTAGATTCCTACCGATATTGGGTCAGCAATCATGGCACCAAGAAAAGGTGGATGGAGAAACAAAGGGAAGATTCTCAGCTATAGCCAGTGGGGATGGAAATTTAATTCTTCCTTCCCTTTGAGGAAAGGGTCTTTGTATGTAATACAGGCTGACCTTGAACCCAACCTGACCCCCAATGCTGGCTTCAGAATGCTAGGGTTACAGACATGTTCCACCACACTTGCTAGTAATTAACATTGAAATTTCTAAACATCCTTGATTGTCTAAGATCAATTATTGGTCCTAGACTATAATTATTGTTATAAACTGTTGAGTGAGGTTTTCTTGTATTTGTTAAGGACTTTTAAATTTGAGAAATGTTCACTTATTCTGTATTCTTCTTATTTGGTAATGTATGTTCTTGGCTCTGGGACAGAGTGATGCCAGCATCACAGAATGTGTCCCATGGTGCTGTATGCTTGTCCCATCTGACAAACACTAGAGCTTTGGTCTAAGTTCTTTAAGAGCTTTGGGGGAGTTGCCTTGGTGATTTCTGTTTCGCAGAACTGAACATTGATTCAGCCCTTCAGTAGACACAAGGATGTTCAGACTATCTCTCTCTAGGAGATCACCATGTTATCTTTTCAAAGAATGGATCCAGTTTTACCTAGGTCATACAAAGGAACTGATAGGAATAGTTGGAGACTTGGATATTCCTGTGACTGTAATTTATAAGACAAAGTCACAGAAGGGACATGGGTAACATTCGGTGGCAGATTGTCTGTTAGTATACATCTAGGGTTTCCTAAACAGCCAGCGTTTGTTCCCAGCATCAAAAAATAATATACTGAAACAAGATGACAAGACATTAAAAATTACGGAGACAAAACTTAACTATGACACTATACCAACCAACATTTTAAACTCCTTCAGCAGCATTCTCACAGCATACATTCTTTTTCAATGCACACAGAGCTCTGAAATGACAGACCATGAACTGAGTCAAAACAAAACCTCAATGGATATAAAATTACTACAGGGGATTTTTTTCTATTTTTTTGTTCTCCTGCCAATGCTGTTTACATGGGTATTAGGCACCGAAACTCAGTTCCTCTTGTTTGGTCAGTAAGAACGTTCACACTGTGCCTATCTCCCCAGCCCAAGGCAAATATACATATGGATATATATATTTATATGTACATATATTATTACTATTTAAATTTTTTTAAAATTTTATATCCCTACTTCAGTTTTCCCTCCTTCCTCTCCTCCCATTCCCTCCCCATACCTTCCCTCCAACCCCCTCAATCCACTCCTCCTCTGTTTCTGTTCAGAAAGGATCCGTCCTCCCATGGGTATCAACAAAGCATGGTATATCAAGTTGCCTTAAGACTAAGCACCTCTTCTTGTATTAAGGCTGGGCAAAGCAATCCAGTATGGGGAATAGAGTCCCAACAGCCAGCCAAAGTGTTAGGACAGTCCCTGCTACCACTGTTAGGAGTCTCACTAGTAGAACAAGCGATACAACTGTCGCATATGTGTAGAGGGCCTAGGTTGGTCCCATGCAGGCTCCCTGGCTGTTGGTTCAGACTCTGTGAGTTCTGATGAGCTAGGTCAGTCACTTCTGTGGGTTTTCTTGTGATGTTCTTGGCCCCTCTGGCTACTTCAATTCTTCCTTCTCTTCAACAGGATTCCCAGAACTTAGCCTAATGTGTGGCTGTGGGTCTTTGCATCTGTTTCCATCAGTTACTGGATGAAGGCTCTCTGATGACAATTGGGGTAGTCACCAATCTGATCATAGGAGATGCCAGTTCATGCTATGTGTCCCCTGTTGCTAGGAGTCCTAGCTGGGGTCATCCTTGTAGATTCGTGAGAGTTTTCCCTGCATCAGGTTTCTACCTGACCCTGAAGTGCACCTTGTTTCCAGTCATCTCTTTCAGTACTCTCTTCCACCATCCACCAACCAACCCAATCCCTCAAGTTCCCATCCCAGGATATCTCTTCTATTTCTCCTTCCCAGGGAGAGCTATGCCTTCCCTGCTTGGCCCCTCCTTGTTATCTAGCCTTTCTGAGTCTGTGGATTATAGCATGATTTTCCTTTACTTTACAGCTAATACCCACTTATGAGTGAGTATATACTATGTTTGTCTTTCTGAGTCTGGGTTACCTCACTCAGGATGATTTTTTTCTACTTTCATCTATCTGCCTTCAAATTTCCTGGTGTCATTGTTTTTAACAGTTGAATAATACTCCATTGTGTAAATGTACCACATTTTCTTTATCCATTCCTCAGTGGAGGGGCATCTAGGTTGTTTCCAGGTTCTGACTCTGACAAATAAAGCTGCTATGAACATAGGTGTCCTTGTTGTATGATTGAGCATTCTTTGGCTATATGCCAAAGAGTGGTTTAGCTGTGTTATATCCCCAATTTTCTGAGAAACTACCATATTGATTTCCAAAGTCACTGTAAAAGTTTGCACTCCCATCAGCAATGGAAGAGTGTTCCCCTTGCTCTACATCCTCAACAGCATGAGCTGTCTTGTGTTTTTGATCTTAGGCATTCTTATTGGTATAAGATGGAATCTTAGAGTCATTTTGATTTGCATTTCCCTTATGGATAAGAATTTTGAACATTTCTTTAAGTGTTTCTATGCCATTTGAGATTCTTCTATTGCAAATTCTCTGTTTAGGTATATACCTCATTTTTAAATTAGGTTATTTGGTTATTTTATGCCTATTTCAAATACTTTTAAATAACTCAAAACATCATTGAAATGAACAGGGCAAAATTAAAACAGTGTTAGAGAATCTGAAAGTTTTTAATATTTATACCAAAAGTCAATACTAAAATTTAGAAATTTCAAAAACTAAATAAAGTCAACCCAAAATAAATAGAAAAATAACTTTGATAACAAATTTTTTTTAAAAAAACACACAATAAATAAAAGATACACAATGAAGTAAATTTTTTTCAAATGATGAGTGACATTATCAGTACTCTAAGCTAGCTGAAACTAAAGCAGGATCACAAACAAGAGAATATAACAAACAATTTATACACATATACCTGACAAGTCTGTATGATACAGGCCAAAACCTGCCAACAGAACGAACTAGGAAAATTTACCGAAACTGCATTAAGAAGCCATAGGAAGCTTTTGAACTCCATTTCAACTTCTAAATTTGTTATCAAATTTGATTTTATTCCTCAAGAAATTAATAAATAATCTCAAACATTTAAACAAACAAACAACTATCCCAATGCTATAGAAACCCTGGCAGAAAAAAATTGTTGATGCTTCTCATCTTTAGGGTCCAGCTGATATCCAGCCATATGATAGTACAAACATACATGTCACAGAACAATAGTCCAAATTAGCATAAATGCAGAAATGCCATATCTTATCTTTACTGACACTTCCAAGGTTCACCAAGGTGACAGTGCACCTAGAATCCTCATATATGGAGGGGAAACATAAGACTGTTTAATTCTATAGGCTAGAGAGTCAAGGTACTTACTGCCAATCCTGATGACCTGAGTTCCATTCCTCAGCCCCGTGTGCTGAGATGAGAGAACCAACTCCTTTCTTTAAGCCATCCTCTGACCTCTACATACATGCGGTGGATTGTGCACACACACACAAACACCATGTGTGCACCCACACCCACACACCAAATAAATACACGGAATACAATTTTTAAAATGGTTAGTTCTAGAAGATACTGTGGCAGTGTTTAAAAGGTTAAACGTGCAGGTAGAATATAATCCAATACTACTACTCTAGGCTGGTTATGACTTTTAATAAATGCTCCTTCGAAAAAAAAAACAAACCAAAAACCATGGAATGAAGTATTGATGGGTACAAAAGTAGATGAATCAATAAAACATTATGTTGAACAAAAGATGACAGACAAGTGATCACAGGCAGACTAATACCATTTACATGACTTCTGCAAACCACAGGTCTAATCATCAGTGGAAAAAAAAGACATAAGTTGCTTAAGTGGTATGATGGGTATTCTTGGTTGTCTTCTTGACTACTGTTGCAGAATAATCCTTCTGTACACTGTGAAAATTATGCTGTGATTGGTTTAATAAAAAAGCTGACTAGCCAATACCTGGACAGGATAAGGTTAGGTGGGAAAAGTAGACTAAGGACACTAGAAAGAAGAAGGGTGGGGTCTTGAGAGTCACGAGAGACACAGAAAGAAGCAAGATGAACCTTCCATGTTGAAAGATCCCACTGCCACAAGGCAGAGGGTACATAAGAAATATGGGTTAATTTAAATGTCAGAGTTAGATGGTAACAAGCCTGAGCTCTTGGCCAAGCATTTATAATTAATATTGAGTCTCCATGTTGGTTATTGGGAATTGGCAGGCAGGAAAGAAAAGTCCACCTTCAAGTGGCAATCCAACCTGGGGCTATAGTTAACAGAAAACCAAGCATCTGGGAACACCTGGGAGGGATTTTTATTCCATTAAATCATTTGTGGAAGGAAGACCCATCTTAAATCTAGATCATTTGAGGTGGGAAGACCTACTCTGAATCTGGGCCACACCCTTTTGCAACAGCTTATATAAGGGACACTGAATGAAGAGGCTTTTGCTCTTTGCCTGCTTGTCTTTGTCCTTACCAGAAAGTTCATCTATCCTGCTCCAAGGCATAACTTCACTGGCATTAGAGCCTACTTCTTCAGAATTTAAGCATATACTGAAGATCAGCTAAGACATCCAGTCTCATGAACAACTACTCTATTCTTGGACTTTCTGTTGAGAGACAGCCATTGTTGGAGTAGCTGGGTCACAGCCTGTAAGCCACTCTAATAAACCCCACATACATACATACATACATACATACATACATACATACATACATACCAGTTCTGTTCCTCTAGAGGACCCTAAGTAATACAGTTTGGGAGTTGAGAGCTTTTCTGAAAACATTGTAAGAGATATGTCAAAGGGCATGGAAATATTCAGATATTTACTATCTATACAGTTTAATCCTTTAAGTTTGGAAATTTAAATTTCTGGATTTTATTTAACACAGTTGTACCACTAAGAAGTAGAATTTTTAAAATTACAAGAAGAAAAAGAGGACTATTTGTGTGTGTGTGTGTGTGTGTGTGTGTGTGTGTGTGTGTTTCATATTTAAAAAGCAATTTGCTTTTTTATAAGGGTTTATAGTTAAGAAACGGCCTTGAATCTCAGAACAGACTTTGGACTTTAAAAGTGTTCAGACTATAAAAGAATATGGGGATTTATAAGGTTGGACTAAATGCATTTTGCATTGTGATGACCATAAGACAATGGGGGCTAGGGAGTGGAATTTGGTGCCTTGAATAAGAATGACCCTCATAGGCTTATATGTTTGAGTACTTGGTCCCCAGTTGGTGAAACTGTTTGGGAAGTATTAGGTGATGTGGTCTTATTGGAGGAAGTATTTCACTGGGGGTAGGCTTTGAGGTTTCAAAAGACTGACTCCATTCCCAGTACTCTCTCTCCCTTTCCCTCTCCCTCTCTCCTCCCCGCTCCTTCTGCCTTCTACTTGATGATCAAGATATGAGCTCTCAGGCACTCTTGATGCCATGCATTGCTCTTGGTACCATGAACAAGAGTTGGAATCCTCATGAGTGAGTCCAATTAAAGACTTTCTAAGTTTCCTTGATCATGGTGTTTTCTCACAGCAACAGAAAAGGAGCTGAGACAGAATGTGTTGTTGTGTGAGTATGTGTCCCTGTGTGAGTCCATGGAGGCAGAAGAAGGGCTTCCATCTTCTGGAACTCAAGTTACATGAATGTCACCATGTAGGTGCTGGGGACCAAACCCTTAATGTCTCAGCCACTTCCAGCCTCTGCATCTGAATCTTTTCATAGAGCAAATATGGGAAATGATGCTTGACACCATAATTTGCTTCTTATCATATCATATCTTTAACTTTTTTCAATCAATAGCAGAACACATTCTATAGGTTTAAATAGAGTATAAATAGTTAATGGCAAGGATTTGCCTTGCAACAACTCAATATAGTCTTCTATCTCAAATCCATAAAGAAGCTATAACAAACTAGTTTTACTGAACAAGAATGAAGCTATAACATTTTTTGCTGTAGGTACTAGTTCATCTGCTAGGAAAAAAGTCAAATGTTGCCTTTACTTCTGCTCAATAGATTCAATGTACCTGACTTTGGATAGGTAGTAGTTAAAGGAACCTCTCTCCCATCTTCATGCAGTGTGTGTGTGTGTGTATATATATATATATATATATATATATATATATATATATATATTCTGGCAAAAATAATCACAGGATACCCTGACTATTATAAAGGAAATAAGCAGAATAATGCTTTAGAGCATATCAGGGGAAAATATGGTAGAAAAGGGAAAATCAGGGTAGAAATATTTAGATAATGAGGTTGGACAGGTTAAGTAAGTAGACTCTCAGCCTGTTCTCTGTTGATGTATCAGCATATCTAAATCTGGGTATAACATAAAGAGAAGAGTTTTATTTGCCTCATAGTTTTGGAGGCTCAAATGTAAGATTGATTGATTGTGTTGACTCAGTCACTAGTAAAGAGGTCAAGGCTTGTAGGGCATGTCACAATGTCAGAGGAGATCACATGGAAAGAAAGGATGCCAGAAAGACTGAAGTATCAATCTTTATACAATCTCTGTCTCTCTGTCTTTGTCTCTGTCTCTACCCCCCCTCCTCTCTCTTTCACTATATCCTCAAGAACAGCAATATCCCTCAACTCCAGGCAATATTTCCAATGATTTCACCACTTCTGATTAGGATACATTTCTTAATGTATATATTACCCCTTCACATTCTCACCACACCAAAGACCAAGATTCAGAACATAACTTTTGGGAAATATACCAAAAATACATGTAAACCCAAACATGGTTCAATGGGGGCAAAGAAATCCTGCAACCAATCTAAAGCAGTGTAATTCATGACACGAATTTAGGGAGCTCAGTGTTCATTGCTCAGGGGACTACAGAGTTCTAAGGAGAGATGTAGCAGGAGTTCTAGTTTCCAGCTCCTTTAATATAAAATAAAACAATCATTTTATTATACATTAAAATATATGTGTGACTTATAAATAAAATGGCTTACTTCAAAACCATAATCCAGAAGTAATGAGTTTTTCCTCTTTTATTGACTTTGTATTTATAAATTTCTTGGCTATCTCTCATGTGTATGTACAGTTAATACACTGGATATTCAAAAGAAATTGCTGCTTCTTTTTCATTCCTGACATTACTTTGAGATTGCAAATAAGAAGGTAAATAGGATAAATGCATTATCAAGGATTCACAAAAAACATTAGTTTAACTGTCATTTAAGATAATAAATTATAGTACTATAATTTATCTTGAACAGCTCAAATCTTGGTTGGAATATTTCTTTCTAAAGGACGAGATTGTCACAATTTTAGAAGATGTCTAACTGAAAAAAGATGTATTTAATTTCATATATTCCCAATATAAATTAAATCCTATAGTAAAGTTTTAACAAATACAAGATGCAAACCATTAGATTTTAAAACATTGACAATGCCAGAAAAGTATAGAGGGATTTTGTCATGACATATCAGTCTGAAAAACTATCCACATGTGAAAAATATCCTCAAAAGAGAGACGAAATCCAGCAAAGAGGTCATACTGTGGGGCAAAAATAAGAGATACATTGAAGGTGGGGAAAGCTAGTTTTATGTTCCCTGTGTTACTGTTTCTACAAGTATCAACGGCAGTATGTGAAGAGAGAAGTCTTCTACATGAGGGAAGGAGAGTGAATTGAGTTCACGACACCAGAGGGTTGCCCTGGTAAAAACCAGGCACCAAGTCAATCCCCTTCCAGTTCCTAACTAGTACCCTCAGATACAATATCCTGACTGGACCCAAGGCTAGAGTGGGCACTGTGACTCCAGTCTTTGTTTGGCTTCCAAGGACCTAGATTTCACTGATACAAGCTAGCTAGTCCCATACCCTGATCAACATCACAAGCTCAGACTTCAGGCCTATTCCTCTATTCTTGGGATACAGCAGACTTGAGATTCAGACCATCTCATAAATCATAGTCCAGGCTTACTATCACTTTTGCTGTGGGAAATCTCAGTCCCAACTAGTCTCTACAGTCTCAGACTCTAGGACTTACACTTTGGATCCAAGATACAGTTTGGACCAAGTGCTGGCTGCTGGACACTTCCTGGTCTGCGCACTTTGGCTGGGGTGTCAAGCCAGTTTCACCATACCTGGCTTCGGGTCTAATCGGGTGGAATCATCACCAGCCTTTTTCAAATGTCAAAATAGATGCTGTTGGTGAACCCAAGCCCTAAGCCTACAGGAAGACATACAACCCAACCAAAATCCAGGCAGTGCCTATTGATAGAATATATGCTTGATATAGAAGGCCCAAGGATCAGAACTAAATACCCCTTCCCACACTTCAAAACAGGAGGCAAAGGACATGAAGACATCCCTCAAATGGCCAATGGGTATATAAAAAGATGTTCACTATTATTAATTATCACAGAAATGCAAATTAAACATAGGATGAGACACTGCCTCACATTTTTTTAACCTGACAAAATAGAACAAGAGTTGGTGAGAATATATAGAGGAAAAAAATTCTTACACAGTAATGGTGAGAATGCAGCTTATCAAAGTAATATCAAAAGCAGTATAAAAGTTCCTAAAAATAAAAAATAGCTGTACCACAGGATTCCCTATGGTGTCTTTGCTTTTTCTCTTTAGGGAGACCCACCACCCAGCTCCCAAATAAATCACTCACAGAGTGACTATTAGCTTGGCTTGGTTTTTTTTTTTTATTTTTTTTCATTTTTTGGCAACTTTCCTTAAATTATCCCATCTACCTTTTGCCTCTGGGATTTTCCCATTCTATTAATTCTGTAAATATTACTCTTACTCTGTGGCTTACTGTGTAGCTGGGTGGCTGACCCTTGGAGTTTTCCTCCTTCTCTGGCTCTTGGATCTCTCTCCTCCCAGATTTCTCTTTCTGTTTTTTCCTCTCTGCCTGCCAGCCCCACCTATTTCTCTCTCCTGTCTCATCATTGGCTATTAAGCTCTTTATTAGACCATCAGGTGTTTTACACAGGCACAGTAACACAGCTTCACATAGTTAAACAAATGCAACATAAACAAAAGTAACACACCTTAAAAAAATATCCTCCAACAAAATATATTCAAGTAAATGTAAATAAAATGTTGAAGAGATATCATTGTAGCGATTCCTATGATCACTGTAGTCATACTTATAGCAGATGAGATATGGAATCTATTTAAACTTGATCAAATGATGAATGAATATAAACAAATGTATGGAGGAAATCTATATGTACACAGTTATCTATATGTACACTGAATATTACTCAGTCCTTAAAAAGAAGTCTTGTCATATTCAACAACGTGGTCATACCCAGAGGACCTAAGGCTGATGAAAGAGCCAGGTAAGACACACATGAACTTCTCTGACTTATGTGAAAATCTGAAAATGCTTAACTCGTAGAAGTAGAGAGTAGTGTGGAGCTTGTCAGAGCCTATGGTGGTGCAAAAGAGTAGTGAAACTTCAGGAAAAGGATTCAAAGTTAACAGCCACCTACCCAAGAGTAAATTTTGGAAGCCATTGCTTAATACAATGAGTATAGTAAACAATACTGCATTTTACACTTGAACGTGTTTAAGAAGATCCTAAGTGTGTTCTCCACAGAAGCCATGTGTGTGGTAATTTCTATGTTAATCAGCTTGATTTAACCATTTTACAGCATGTACCTATATCAAAACATGTCATCCACTGGAAACATATATTTTATTTAATTTTTAAAGCATTTTCCTTTTGGGAGTCAGGGGTGAGAGGTAGCATGTATATGAGGGTCAAGGGACAACTTCTGAGAGTTGTTTCTTTATTTTAACCATTTGGGTTCAGGTATCAAACTCGAGTAATTGGACTTGTGTGGCATACACCTTTGCATTCTGGGCCAGCTCACCAGCCTGTTTTTAAATTATTCCTTCATAAGACTGGGCAGAGAAAGAAGCCTTAATAAAAAAAAGATAACCTCCACCGCCAGACAGTGGTGGCGCACGCCTTTAATCCCAGCACCCGTGAGGCAGAGGCAGGCAGATCTTTGTGAGTTCAAGGCCAGCCTGGTTTACAAAGCAAATTCCAGGAAAAGCGCAAAGCTACACAGAAAAACCTTGTATCGAAAAAACCAAAAAAAAAAAAAAAAAAAAAACCTCCATAAAATATTCATCTCTTGATTTATTTATTACACATGGACATAGTCATACATGTGTACTTTGTACATAATATATTGCAAAGTTCCAGAGAGATAGAATTTTGAGCTATCTATTGAATAACTCTTATGCCTACTTTCTAAACC
Source organism: Peromyscus melanophrys (assembly GCA_902168415.1). Classification (NCBI taxonomy): domain Eukaryota; kingdom Metazoa; phylum Chordata; class Mammalia; order Rodentia; family Cricetidae; genus Peromyscus; species Peromyscus melanophrys. The sequence continues at coordinate 21,290 of CABHPR010157476.1, read as the reverse complement.
ACAATGGTGGCCAATTTATATCTCTGGAATGTTATGGAAAATAATCTTTAGAAACTTCAAATGTGCATTAGTCAGATAAATATTATTTGATTATAATCAATGATACACATTTAAACCTTATTCCCAGTGATTTTTATGTTTTTGGTATTTTTTGAACATATATTTCATATATAAATACACTGTGTTTTGATCAAGTCCACCTTCTATTCTCTCCCTTCTCATCTTTCCATGCCTCCCATTACTTTTCCTTCCCAACTTCTTACACTCTTCTTTAAACCCACTGAGTCCACTTGGTTCTATGAGTATGTTCATGGGTGTAGGGCCACTCCTGGAGCATGGGCAGCCTCAGAAGCGTAGCATCCAAATAATCTGAAGGTTCCTCCTCCTAGCAGCCACCATTGCTAATGATGCCTTAGCAAGGAGTGGGACTTCAGAAGACCCCCTCCTGGCCAGGTTGGGGTTTTGGTTGGCTTATGCAAGTAATCCTAGCTGCCATGAGTCCTTATGCGCAACAGCTCAGTAATGTCAGGAAAATATATTTTCTCAGTAGTCCTCTGCCATTTCTGGCTCTCAGAATATTCTGCCCTCTTCTAGAAAGATCCCTATGTATAAAGGGGAAGTAATGCAATACAATGTCCCCTCTAGGGCTGGGCACCCCATGGCCTTTTTCTTTGTTAAAGGCTACTGTTTCTTTTCCCAGGTTTCTCTGGCAGGGTTTTGAAAGTTGAAGACCGAGTGATTACAGATGTTTTGAAAGTTGAAGACCGAGTGATTACAGATGTTTTGAAAGTTGAAGACCGAGTGATTACAGATGTTTTGAAAGTTGAAGACTGAGTGATTACAGATGTTTTGCTCAAGAACTGAGTCGTTTCTGTGTCAGTCGTTCACACTTGTGTTACACTTCTTGAAAAAATGTTGGTGACTTCTGTACACATCCTTATAGGCTCCATGGCAGGGATTCTCAACCCCTGGGTCCTGACCCCCGTGAGGGGGAGTCATAGGGTCCTTTCACAGGGGTTCCCTAAGACCTTCTGAAAACGCAGACATTTACATTACAATTCATAACAGTAGCTAAATTACATTTAGGAAGTAGCAACAAAAATAAATTTATGGCTGGGGGTCACCACAACATGAGGAACTGTATTAAAGGTTACAACTTTAGGAAGAGTGGGAACCACTTCTCCAAAGTATTTGCAAAGATATCTCATTTTCAGAGCCTTTGATTCTATCCACATGTTGAATGTCTTCCTGATCTTTAAAGACATTTTATATAGCCAGTTATTCTACTCATAAAACCAAAGTGTACCTATTGAACAAATACCCATGTGGCTGAACAGTCCACACACTCATATTATGACAGGGAATACCACCTCACTACCTGTGTAGCAATCTTATAATATGGAAGATATTTAGAATTGTTACAGTTCTCTTCTTGGATTAATTTCCATTCCTCATACAAAACTCATTGCCCGCCGGGCGTTGGTGGTGCATGCCTTTAATCCCAGCACTCGGGAGGCAGAGCCAGGCGGATCTCTGTGAGTTCGAGGCCAGCCTGGGCTACCAAGTGAGCTCCAGGAAAGGCAAAAAGCTACACAGAGAAACCCTGTCTCAAAAAAAAAAAAAAAGAAAAGAAAAAAAGAAAAAAGAAACTCATTGCCCTTGTCATCTCTTCAAAGCCTTCCCTGAACACCTGCAGCCTGTTTTAGATGCTCATCTCTCAGTGTCCTTTAATACACTGTACACAGCTTTCCCATTGTGCCTCCACACACTATGTCTGCATCTTTCCTCATACACTTGCCTTTCCATTAGTTCATGAGCTTTCTGAGGGCAGAAATCTACAGGTTCTTGTGCATAAATAACTCCTTGTCTCCAAGGCCAGTTCCTGGCATGTGGCTGGCTTTAAATCTACCCCTTGCATGAAGAAAATGAAAGATAAAACAACATGTAGAGAAATAGTAAGCAGTTTTTTCTGTCTAGGGAAAATACTAACTGGCTATTCCAAGCCTGTAGAAAGAAATCCTCAAAGCAGAACTGAGATAAAGCAGTCATTTGGTAATGCTCTTTAGGAGAGAAAGAACCCTCCCCCCAAACTTTAGATTTTCCTTTCAAGTTTTGCTCATTACCAATATTCATTTCATGTGCTCACTTTATCAGTTCAAGTCCCGCAGAGAGTTAAGGCTTATTTCTTGAACAGCATTGTGGATCTCTTTCATCTAGTCCTAGATAAAATGCAAGAAATCTGTGCAGTTCATGGAGAGGAACCTTTGGAACTACTGAAAGCTTAATAAACTGCATATGCACTTTAAAGTTTGTCCAAATCAACCTACATCTGGACCAGTACGAGGCTCACAGGGTGTTCACATATGAAACATTCGCTGAGAATCTGAGTGAGATCCACAATAGGCAGTGTCTCAGTTTATGGGACAGTAAGACTATTCATTGCAGTATAATGCGACTTGGCTTTGACTGAAGGTTGACAGTGGTCACATCTTCCTATGAGACACCCCTCAGTCTAGTGTTGATGCTGTGATCTTTGGGTTGAAAACTGCAGACATAGTACTTAGCATTCATGTCTGGTTTATATCCCAGCAGCAGCAATTCACCATCTAAACCCTGCAGCAGTATCTAGCCAGAGACCTAATTTTCAGCACAAAAGGAGCCAGCCCTGACAAGACATCTAGTAGTCAAATGTCATATTTTCTGACATCCTTAGAGGCTATTTGCTTTTTAAAGCATTAATAGGTGTAGTAAGAAAGACAAATTGATAAACTAGACATTTGTTCTACGTAAAGATATATTGCTAACAAGGAATCTATACCTCAGAATTTCTATAATAATACTTGTCAATAATAGTGAAATAAGTATAGAAAGTGAAATATAAAATTAAATAAGTGAAATAATGTATAAAAAGTGTCTACTATCACATGTGGTATATAAATGGTGGCATTATTAGCACAAGTAAAGACAGTTGTATGAAATGGTCAAAAGCATAATAAGCTAATATCAGGAATGGAAATTGTACATTTTATTTCACACAACACATCTTTCATTGTATGAAAATCCAGATTATACTCAAGTATGTAGGTAAGCATGAGTAAAATTAAAGAAAAAGAATTTTTATATCCATATGTAGTGAATTGAAAAAATTAAGCAAATATCAAAATCAACAGAGATTTATTGAATTCCTATTGTCTTTAAAGTACTGAGAAAGAGAAAGGGAAACTTAATCCCAAAGCCAGTGTGTATCCTCTACCATGCTGAGAGATGAACAAGTATGTGTAACGAAGACAAGATGAAGAAGGAATACTCTTAGTAGCAAAGAAAATACAAGAAATTGGTGGAAACAAAGAATGAGGAAAGAATAGGGTCTTGGTGTCTGTAGGACAACACTGTCAAGAAAGTCAAGGGCACACTGGAACAAATCCTGACCAGTTAAGAGTAACCAAAAGGACTAGTGTTTTATGGGTGCTATCTTAGTTAGGGGTTTTTATTGCTGTGATAAACATCATGACCAAAAGCAATGTGGGGAAGAAAGGGTTTATTTTGGCTTACAGTTCTAGTCTCTCATCCAGAGAAGTCAGGGCAGGAACTCAAAGAGGGACCTAAGGATAGGAACTGAAGCAGAAGCCATGGACGAATGCTGTTTACTGGCTTCCTCCTCACGGTTCACTCAGCCTGCTTGCTTATAGCACCCAGGATCACTTGCCCAGGGTGGCACTGTCCACAGTGACTTTTGTACTCCCAGACACCAAACATTAATCAAGAAAATGCCCCATAAGCTTGCCTACAGGCTAAATTGATGGCGATATTAAAAGAGCCAGCACAGGTCTTTCTAGTATAACCATAGATTTCGGAACTGCACACGTATTTGTTTAATATTCCATTTCAGTAAGATCCATGTATCAGATGGTAGCAGGGAACAAGACATAAGAACAGATAACCAAGCTAGGCTCAAAAGTTTTTCGTACATAACAATGATAATGTTACAGATATTTCCATAATGGTTATTATGTTCAAGGTCCTGTCTTAGATGCTCTGAAATTTAAATTCCTTATTTAAACTTCATAATTTATTGAGGGACAAACAGTTTCAATCGCTATTTCATGGGTAAGGAAACTAAGGTAGAAAATACAATGAAGAATCTCCTGCTACAACGTGAAAGGGCTGGCAGCTGTAGAAACGCAGAGCTGGTGAGTAGCATAGCTTCAGGCTATGCTTCTTCAATCTACTGAAGTAGGAAGAGTCTGGACTTTCTTGTGGTTTTTGTTTGTTCGTTTTTTTGTTTTTGTTGTTTGTTTTGTTGGTTTTATTTTGATTTTATAGTTTATTTTTTTCTTCCTTTCAAATTTTGATGATTTTATGCTTGGACACATCACACTGCATTTATGTTTAATACCTCTGATTTGCCTACCACTCCTGCTCAGACCATTCTTCCCAAAGGCTCATCCTCTCGTCCTTTCATGCCATATGTGTATGCAAGTCTTGAGTAGGTGGACCCAACACAGTTGCCCTGTGTGTTTATGGTTACATATCTATGTCATATCCAGAAAATAGCATTTAGAGCACTCCTTCTGTATCTTACCATGCAGCTTTGGCTTTATTACAGAGCCATAGATCTGGGTTCCTTGTGAAGACCTTGCAAACCATGCCATGCTAAGATGAAGGGGAGTTCATGAGATAAGTGATAAGAGACAGGCTAAGTGAGATAATGACAATGAATAAAAAAAGAACCACAACCCAAACAGCAAATGGTGTGTTTGTTCCTGGGAGATGGGAGAAGTTGAGGAAAAGACAGAGTGCATGAAATTTATTCCTAAAAGCCGTCACAGAGGCATTGGTAACCATGAAGGCGAGTCTGGGGAAGGTCACAGTGGTTCCTGAATATGGATTTTGAACTCGGACTTGGGGACTTAAATACTGTAGTTGTATTTGCTCCACCCATGACCTTGGGCTATGCCCGAAGAAGGCAGTGCTTCTTGCCATAGTACGTGACCTCCTAAAAGGAAAGGGAGAGGGGTCATGAGGCCCTTCTCCCTGTTTCCTGCTTCTTGGTGTGATCAAACTGCCAGGTAGATTTGCTCCCTGTCAGATCAGAGAATGACTACTCGGTTCTGTATTTATGAGTGTACTTCCTCAATTTATATCCTAATAAATTCCCTAATACTCCTTAAGCAGACTCTCGTGTATTTCTCGCTTTGCTTGGTGCCCATGTGGGTTGGCCATCCCCATGGGCCTTATTAACGTGGAGAATCCTATAACCCCTGGCTACTAGCAGCAGCTCAAATCCCACCCACAGAGGCCAGTAATTTCTGCTCTGCCAGACACATGCCCATGGCACCATCTAACCCACACCTGTGTTCTATGGTCCAGAGCTAGCTGCACGTGGCTGAGTGACCTTTTATGGAGCAGCCTACTTGAGTCTGTGTGGCTTGTGTATAAACCCTACTGGGGCTACTTGCATGCACCAGACACATCACCCACCTGCCCACCTGTGCAGGTGTGTAGTGGCATGTGAGCCAGGTGGCATTGCACAGACTGTTTCTTCTTTACTTTTAAAATGATTCAGTGTGGCTACTGCCAACTACATCTTTTGAAATACCTGCTCCCAGATGCTGCCCCTGCCATCTGGTACATAGCTTCTTTGGGGTGCATACATGTGCAACCAGCCCTGCAGCGCCTCCAGCCTCAGAGCTGTTGGCAGGTGTCCCAGGCAGCATTTCCAACTGTTCAATGTATTGCCTCATTTGTTGTGATCCTGTTTCCTCTGCCCAGGACTCACAAATAGGGGTTGCCTGAGTTAGTGTTTGATTCACAGGAGCCCATTTAGGGAGCCGAGTCTGCGCACACCAGACCTGTTTTGGCACTATTCCTGCGACACCTACTGGCAAAACATCAATACTACATCAAAAAATCATCAAATGAACAAATCATTACTCAACCTGTCAATTACATCTGGAACAGCTGGATACTTAGGACACTCTCTTGAGGATCTTATCTGAGATACACTAATCATTCACTCAACCATGTCAATTACATCTGGAACAGCTGGATACTTAGGACAATCTCTTGAGGATCTTATCTGAGGTAAATTACTTGATAACTTTATACCTTAAACTGATTAATAAACAAATACATACATACATACATACATACATACATACATACATACATAAATAACAAATTTTCTTTAAAATTTTAAGTCTGTCTCACACAATGGCGGATAATATAACTATTCAGGAATTTTAAAACTTCTTTATTTATACTATGGCTGAAATTTTACGAGACATATATGATCTTCCTGGGACATATACATTTTTTCCATATTGGTGATTAGCATAGTAATTCATATCATATCACTGAAAAACTGGGTTAATAACAACACCAAAAGTGAGACAATAATGGAACTGATACAGACTTTGTAAAGGAGTAATCAGAACTTAAACAAAAGGATTCTTTCTTTGGAATGTGCTAATTTACCACAAGAACTTCAGTCCACTAATAATAACTAGACAACCAGATTTAATTCTATTGATAACAAATGTGAATACCTAATGGATGGAACAGTAAATCTCCAGAGCAATCTCAATGCCATACAGATAATTTCTAAGGAGGAACAATCATATTAATTGATAGAATAAAATCTTTGGAATAACGTTTCTGATGAACATAAAAAAATTGTTTAATTCCATGAAGTCACTGAAATCGTTTACAGTACAGGAGGCACAGACTCCAGAAGAAGCTGGGATTAATCGATTTCAGGCCTCGGAGGAGTCTGATAGAACTGAGAACAAGGGTGATAACCAGCAGAAGGTCAAGGCTATAGAAGTCCTAACATCACCAGTATTCTATAGAGTTAGGATGACTTACCAAAGGTAACAGGTGGTTCTTATACAATGGCATATTCTGTCACCATTTGTGAAAAGCCAGTGAACGATAAACATCCTGAAGGATATGTGGAATATATCTGGCAGCCTACTCATAGGAGAGATTTAAAGAATATCAAGACCACTGTAGTTACATATGGTATACATTCAACATATGTGAAACAGATGTTAAATATGCGGTCTTCTAGAAACAGGATCACACCTAATGATTGGAATCAGGTAACATCAGCTGTGTTAGAATATAGCCAACAGTTATAATGGAAAAGCTGGTTGATAGAAGAAGCTAAGGCCCTTGAACAGGAAGGTAAGATTAGAGGTTTTGAAATCTCCCAAGATCAAATTCTTGGTGAGGGCTGCTTTGCTAATATAAATGCACAATCTACCTTTGATGAGCATACATTATCCATATGTTGTACAGCAGCCTTAAATGCTTGGGAAAAGTTTCCTGAACCAGGGAAGACAACTGAGCTATATACAAAGGCCTTCCAGGGGTCAAAAGAACCATTTACTGATTTTTTTACAAAGACTGACCAAGGCTATAAACAAGACAATATCAGACCAAAAATTAAGACAAGTATGAACTCAATCTTTGGCTTTTGATAATGTTAATACAGAATGCAAAAGGACACTTGCCCCTTTAAAGATCAGATCAGCACCCATAGAAGAATGTATCCAACACATAAACAACATTGAATCTCTTAACTATTGTGATGAGGCTTGGATAGGAGAAGCAATTTCCAAAGGTGGAAGGAGGCATCAAAGTACCAAATATTTTAACTGTGGTATGCCTGGCCCTATAAGAAGAAATTGTACACAAGGTGGTCCTAGAAGCAATGCTTCTTCTAGAAATAACCCAAAAAGGAGACCTCAACCTTCTGGATTATTCAGAAGATGTGGTAAAGGCTTTGGACCAATGAATGCAGATCAATGAAAGATATATGAGGCAATCCTTTACCATTGAGAAAAACTGCTATGGGATATTCTGTATGGCAAATGTGTTGCTCTGCTTGGTTAATAAATAAAACATTGATTTGCCAGTAGCCAGGTAGGAAGTATAGGCAGGACTAACAGAGAGGAGAATTGAGGGAACAGGAAGGCAGAGGGAGAGACCTGCCAGCGGCTGCCATGACAAGCAAGATGTAAGGTACCGGTAAGCCACGAGACACGTGGCAACTTATAGATTAATAGAAATGGGTTAATTTAAGATAGAAGAAGTAGATAACAAGAAGCCTGCCATGGCCATACAGTTTATAAGTAATATAAGTGTCTGAGTGATTATTTTATGCGTGGGTTGTGGGACTGCAGGGGCTTGGTGGGACCTGGAGAGAAGCTCTCTAGCTACAAAAAACCTCAGGGGGTCACTCGCAGGCCCTCAAATCAAACGTGGTCCAGTCATTTTCAGTCACTGTAGAGGAAATTCCTTCCCAGTACAATTAAATAATCCAGTGTCAAATGTAAAGAACAACACTGTAGTGGATGATGGAATAGCTCTGATAGATGGATCAAAAACTCCAAAAAAACCCACACCATAGAACAAATATTTAAACAGACCTCCATAAATGAACAAAGACCAAAAATTAGAGTACAAATTAATAACATTATTCTAGAAGGCTTAGTGGACACAGGTGCAGATGTGACTACATTTACGCCAAAATCATGGCATCCAAATTGGCCTCTTCAAGAGATAGATATCCAGTTTCTAAGGATTAGAACCCTATCTCAAGTAAAACAACATGTAAGATAGGTTGAATGCTTAGGGCCAGAAGGACAGAGAGGAAGGCTGAAGCCATATGTGGCTAATGTAGCAGTGAATCTTTAGGACCGAGATCTGTTACAGCAATGGAATACCCAGATTAAAATTCCTCCAATCTCAGGAGTGGAATACAGACCAATTCATGTATCTGGGAATAGCATTATAAGACACTAGAGAAAACATCCACCAACCATTCAGGCTGTACATAAACAGAGCAAAACTGCCAGTGAACTTTCAGAAGTACCAACAGCCCTATATTTAAAATGGTTAACTGCTAAGCCTGTCTGGGTTGGACAATGGCCTATGACATAAGAGAAACTAAAAGACTTAGAATAGCTGGTTCAGGAGCAGTTAAATGCTCAATATACTGAAGAATTTACTAGCCCTTGGAATTTTCTTATATTTGTTATTAAAAAGAAATCTGCTAAATGGAAAATGTTGACAGATCTGAAAGTCATAAATAAAGTAATTCAGCCTATGGGTTCCCTACAGAATGGAATGCTCCCACTCTCTCTGTTACCTAAGAATGGCCTGTTACAGTTACTGACTTAAAAGACTTTTTTTTTACAATACCTCTACAAGAAAAGGACAGAGAAAAATTTGTCTTCACAGTGCCTATTGATAATAATTCCCAGCCCGTCAAGAAAAATCAATGGAAGGTCCTCCCAGAGTGAATGTTAAATAGCCCCATCCTGTGCCAATATTTTGTGCAAAAACCACTGGAAATAATTCATTCACAATTTCCACAATCTATAATTTATGATATGAATGATATCTTATTAGCTGATTAGAAGTCAGATACGTTAGAAAGCATGTTTGAAGAAGTAAAGGAAGTTATGCATTGCTGGGGATTACAAATTGCTCCTGAAAAGATACAAAGAGGAGATCCTATTCATTACTTAGGATATAAGATAGATATTTCAAAAAATTAGACCCCAAAAGGTGAAACTCAGGAGAGATTGATTGTGGACTCTTTTTTCTTTTGGTTTTTATGAGACAGGGTTTCTCTGTGTAGCTTTGTGCCTTTCCATGGAACCGCGATGGGATTAGCTCCTTTTTAGGAATGGAACCATGTAGGTTTTTTCTGGTTTTATGGAACTCTGTATGTGGTAACCTGCAGCTTCAAGTGCCCGCCAGCTGGGGAGGAAGCTGAGGGCGGGAGCCACCCAGGCCTTTGGAATTTGCCCCACGTGAGCACCAGATATTGGTTAAATTATTAAGGCCACTCCATGTAGTTAAAAGAAAGATTTATTTAGTGGGTAACTTACAAATAAAGGGATAGGTAGGTGACTGGTTCTGGAAAAGATGCAGCGCAGTCCACCAGTGTTCTCTGGAGAGCTCCTCTTGATCTACCTCTACTGTCCAGGTCCAAAAAACAAGACCAAAGCTGGGATGGCTACCCACTACAAAGAAGTTAAAGACATATGTGGAAAAGATTTCTGATTTGATTCTAAAAGGAAACTAAAGGCTTCATCAATTGACAGTAATGGACCCGGCAGAAATTGTAGTACTTTTTAACTAATGAGGAAATTTTCTCTTTATGGAAAGATAATTAAATACTGGCAAAGAGCCTGTAGCAATTTTTTGGAAGAGATCAAAAACTGCTATCCCAAAAGCAAGAGAATACAGTTCATAAAAAGAACTGAATGGGTCCTTCCTCACATTGTATGGCAAAACCAGTCTCTGAAGTCCATTCTATACTGATGCAAATAAATCAGGAAAAGCAGGATATAAATCAGGAAATTTAAGTAAAGTAGTTCAAAGCCCTTACAGTTCTATACAAAAGTTACTTATGGACTTCATAGAACCTCTCAATATAGTTACTGACTTTCAATATGCAGTGAGTTGTTTTACATATTGAAACTGCTGAATTTATTCCTGATAATATGGAATTAACTTCACTATTTATACAATTACAGGAAATCATCAGAAATAGAGAATATCCTATATATATAAAACACACACCAGGTCCCATACGGGTCTTCCAGGTTCTCTAACACAAGGTAATGATGAGACTGATCAGTTATTAATAGGAAATATTCTGGAAGCCTTGGAATTTCATAAGAAAAACCATATAAATAGCAAAAGTTTGAAAAGGTACTTTTCTATCACTTGGCAACAATCCAAGGAAATCATTTTTAAAAAAAGTCCTACTTATTTCTTCTTTAACCAAATTCCATCCATTACCTGCAGGAAGCAATCCTAAAGGTTTACAAAGAATTGAAATTTGGCAGATGGATGTGTTCCATTTTGCAGAATTTGAAAGATTAAAATATGTACACCATACTATTGACACCTATTCAGGATTTCAATGGGCAACTCCTGTGAGTACTAAAAAGGCTGATTCTGTAATACACACCTATTAGAAGTTATGGTCATCATGGGAATACCTGCACAGATTAAGACCGACAATGTTCAAGCTTATGTGTCAAATAAAATGAAACAGTTTTTTATTATAATACAAAGCATATTACAGGTATACCACACAATCTCACAGGCCAAGCAGTCATAGAAAGATCTAATCAAATTTTAAAGATATGCTATATAAACAGAAAGAGGTAGCAATGACCTCTAGAAATAGATTGCATAGTGCTTTATTAACCTTGAAGTTTCTCAATGCTGATGAGAAAGGAACAACAGTTGCAGAGAGACATTGGACGACAGACAAAACTCCTGAGCTAAACCAACCTGTTTACTTCAAAGATGTGTTGACCTCGGAATGGAAACCAGACATGTTCTACATTGGGGAAAGTGTTTTGCTTTTATTTCTTCAGGAGAAGAAAAGCTATGGATACCAACAAAGTTAATAAAAATTTGATTCAAACAGGAGAAATCCCTTGATGAGAAGAAGTGATAGCTCATCCACCAATGTGACAATTCTACAAGTTGTAAGAAAAACTAAACAAACAAGCGTTGGGGTAGGGCTTTGTTTTTTGTCTCTACAGAATAATAGGAATACCCATCTTCAAGAAATCAAAAGGCCTTGGACTGCAGTGGGGTGTTCTGTATGCTGTGAAAATTTGGATCTAATGATATGTGGCTTTAGAAAGGAGGCTCTGCTTTTGTTTCCACAGGAAGCAAGAGGCTATGGATTTGTTCCAGATTAAGATATATCAGGTTTGACCAGCCAAGACCCCCTGAAAGGTCTCTGATGACACCATGGCCCAGATGATCCAACATGCAGAATGATTTCAAGGAAACTGGCTCAGACAATGCAGCCTCACAGACTATTCCAGACAGGACTTGACCACAATTCTTAATTTTCTCAGGATCTCCCCTAAGAATACAGCATCCTTTATCAGCAGGAAGTAGCCTAGAAAACTATGCCCACATTCCCCAAAAATGGATTATGGATGTTTGTCTTTGTTAGGTTGTTGATTACAAATTTTTATTGGTCATAGTCAATATCTTTCTGAAGAAAAAAGGAGGATAGGATATAGATATGATAGGATGAAAGGATAGATTATTGAACCTACTTTTAAAGAACAACTTGTTTAAAATGTTTTACATTGGTATAGATTTTGGTTTATTGATACAAATTTAAAGTTATTTTGTTACAGTGTATGTATATTTCTACTCTTGTTTAAGGTATTATGTTTGTGCAGCTCATTTAAATTGCAGTGGATAATTAAGAAATACAGATTAATAATTAGTCTTCTATGATAGTCAAACTTACAATCATGTTAAGTTTTCTAGGTATACATAGATATAATTCAATTAGGTAGGTAATCTTCAAACACTTCAAAGACATACAGAATATGGCATTTAAAATATTTTAAAAACTTAAGTCTTTTTGGACAATGAGACACGTCTGTTCTTGGCAGAACCAATTTACTTCAAAAGTAAAGACACTCCATTTGAAGTTTATTTTCTTCTTGGCAAAATAGCCATTTGGGCAAGAAACTGTTCTTGCCTGGATTGCTTGATAAAATGTTATATTGACTGGACATGCAGGACCCATAGGAAGATGATCTTCAAGGCAAAATGGTCCTTCAGGTTCCTGCTTCACAGAAGAAACTGCCAGACCTTCTACAGGACACAGAGAAAAGTGACTGAGAGACTCTAGGTCTGTGGGCTGAAGATGAATGCCCCAACATTACAGAAGAACTTTGGATGACTGTCCAGGTAGGCAGTTGTCTCTATCATTCTAGATTTTTGGAAGCTGCTTACAATGTTCTTCCTGTTTACTTAAGTAATATTATATCCTTCTGGAGTCTTTGATGTAGTTGAAGACTAGATAGTTATAATTATGGTTTTCCTTGGTTATGATAAGAGATAAGGTAGATATGAAACCTTAGAATCACAAATATGGATAGATAAGATATCTTCTTTAATTTTGCAAAATACAAATAGCCTAGGTATTGTAACTGTAATTCTTGCTTGATAACTGTTTTATTAGATGTAATTTTACTATGTTAAAGTTAAAAATCTTCCTTTTTGATTAGACAGAAAAGGAGAGGTGCTGTGTGATGTTCTGTATGCTGTGAATGTGTTGCTCTGATTGGTTGATAAATAAAATGCTGATTGGCCAGTAGCATAGGAGCACAGGCAGGGAGTATAGGCAGGATAAGCAAACAAGGAGAATTGTGGGAAGGCTGGAAGGCTGAGTCAGGAGATGCCAGCCCACCATCCAGGGAGCAGCATGTAACAGTACACAGGTAAAGCCACGGAACATGTGGCAACATATAGATTAACAAAAATGGGCTGAGTTTAAATGTAAGAGCTAGTCAGTGGTAGGCCTTACCTAATGGCTGAGCAGTTTTAATTAATATAAGCTTCTGAGTGATTATTTTATAAGTGGCTGCAGGGTCTGTGGGGCTGGGCAGGACCAGGGAAAACTTCAGCTACATTGGACACCCAGATATCCACAGTGGAAGTAAAGAACCTATTGGTACCAATATACTCCACAGGGTAATATCTCACTTCCTAACATCTATATCTCTTTAACTCTAGAAAAGTTGTGATCCTGATTCAATTATAAATCCAGCTGGCTTTGGAGTTGGAATATGGCTCTCTCCTCTAAACCCAAGCATGTTGCTAAAAGAAAAAATTAGGAGATTTTGTCTCATATCAGAAGAGCCGACTGGTGTGAGACAGAAGAAACCAAAAATCTAAGGACTATTGTTATAAAGATTTTATTTTCTCCATGCTTATTCTTGATTTCTCAGAATCCTTCCTCACAAGTCATGTCATCTTTAAATCCAAACTTTCCATTTTGATATTAATAATGTTCAAGTTTTCCACAGTGAAAAATAAAGTTTTCCAATAGCAATCTCTGAAGTCTCCAGAAGGAAGATGGGATCTCACAACAATGACTCTACCCAGTCCTTAATGATACCTTTGAATCAAAAATCACTACTCAACGATCAGCTTTGGAGTGCAAACTCTTCAGGACAGTTCCAAGATGAGATGGCCCATCATATTTACACTTTTAGCCAGAACCTCAGACAATTTTGCCCATTACTCTGAGACTGGCTACAAACATTACAACTTATCCTATTGAGACTTAACTATTTGGCTTTCTTACAGGATCCCACAGAGATACCATCATGCCCTAAACAGCAGGAAGCAATTTTAAGAATATGACACCCCCTCTCCCAAAAGTTTTCATTTTCTCAGGGTTATGGATAAGTTGTTATAGGGTTGGGGGGCAATAAAACAGACTCAGGGTTCTTTTTTGGAAAAGAAAAAAGGGGAATGGATAGGTATAGTATATTAAGGAAGATTATTGTATCTACAAGCAAACTAATTTAGCAAACTATCAGCCTTAGATAATTTGTACTGATATGAATTCTTGTATATTGATACAAATGTAAACTATTTTTCTACGCCTATTTAAGATATTTGTATATTGATACAAATTCAAAACTATAATTGTCATATTGTACATATGTTCCCATTCCTATTTGATATATTTTGCATATTGATACAAATGTAAAATTATATTCACCATACTGTATGTATGTTCTACATCTGTTTAGGATACTTTGTATATTGATACATATTAAGAATATTGTTATCATGTTGCACTATACATTTCTACCTCCATTTAAGATATTTTGTGTATTTTCACAATTTTGAGGTCATTGTCCTTATACTGTACATCTGTTTACAGATTGCTTACTCTGTTTATGTGAAGCCTTAGTCTTTAGGTTATTTAGTAGATAAGACTTAAAGACTAATAGTCATTCATGAGTGTCATATCTATAGTTATGTTAGTTAGGTTTTCCTGATTTACAGACACTTACGTTAGATGGATAGGTAGTCTTCAAATACTTCATAGACACAGAAAATATGGCATTTAAAAGTTTTGATAACTTAAAAAATTCTGTTGATGTGAGACACAATTGCTCCTGGCAGCAGCGATCTACACCCAAGAGAATCTTGGGCTTCTAAGACACTTCATTTGGAAGTTTGTCTTCTTCTTAGCACAAAATGGCCTGCTGGACAAAGAACTTCTTTTGCTTTGACTGCTGACAATATGAACACTGTCCTTTCTGGACAAGCAGGACACAAAGAAAAGCAACTACTGAACCTTGCCAAGACAGAGTAAGATGGTCTCTCAAAATTCCTGCTTCTGAAAATTATTTGTCAGATATTCTAGGCCTATAGCCAAAATTGATGCCCCCAATGGTGCTGAGAATCTTTAGGTGACTCTCTGGGCTACCAGCTGTCTCTGTCTATTCTCAAAATTTTTTTCAAAATTGCTTATTTGCACTTCCTATTTCCTCAGGTATTTCCTTCTCAGTTCTTTGATGGAGATGAAGACTAGATAGTTACAGTTACAATCCTCTCATAGCGTAGCTAAAAACATATTAGGTACTAGATTTAGATTCTTCAGGATAGGACAGCTATTGGAATAATCTCGGTAATTTGCCATTTACTTATGTCCTGGACATTTCTGGACATTTAGCATAGGTTTCTTGTTTGATGTTGTTCTTATTGGTTGTAGTTCCATTTTTGTTTATGTGATTACCCTTTATTTCTCCTGGACAATACTTGATAATCATTCTTATTGTATATAGTTTGCATTAGGTTTAGAACCTTCTTATTTAGACAAAAAAGGGAAATGTAGTGGTATTTGCTTTGCCCATGACCTTGAGCTATATGGCCTGAAGGAGGTGGTGCTTCTTGCCGTAGTACATGATCTCTTAAATGGAAAGGAAGAGGGGTCATGAGACCCTTCTCCCTGCTTCCTGCTTCCTGGTGTGATCAAACTGCCAGGTGGATTCATTCCCGGTCAGATCAGAGGACAACCTCAGCTGTCTACTTGGTTCTGTATTTGTGAGTATATTTCCTCAATTTATATCCTAATAAATTCCCTAATACTCCATAAGCAGACTCCCATGGATTTCTCACTTTAGAGTACACCTTGATTCTTATCCTGAATGGGTTTGCTACCCTTTCACCAAAAATGTCCTTTGGCTTCTAGCTATTGATCAGGGTCCAAGCAATTAAACTTTTATATGCATTATTTTATTTAACCTCCACTTACAAGTTATTGCACAGTGCTATCATTAGCCTCAAATTATAGGGGAAGAAATACTGAAGCAATTAGCTTAAATAATTGCTTAATATCACAGTGGGTGACAGTGCTGATTCCAAAGTCTCATCTTCATGTCCTTCAAGCCACTGTTGTTAGCAAGGAGAAAAGAAAAACAGGCTTTCAGTTGTGTGTGTGTGTGTGTGTGTGTGTGTGTGTGTGTGTGTGTGTGTGTGTGTGTG